>CM062821.1:36416488-36581413 GCA_031772345.1 Himalopsyche anomala
CACTCGGAACCACGACCATATCTCCAGGTATTGCTTCAATTCTGATCCAGTTATCTTCTATGTCTCTCACATCGAAATATCCAGAACCTTCTAAAATAAACCGAATTTCTTCTTCGGGATGCAAATGTTCCCTGAAAAAGGTCTTCAACGTTTCCTCGTAATTTGGTAGACTTTCTTTGGAACAGGTTACTTGATCTTCATATTTATATCCTCGTGCTTTTTTAATTTTTTCCACAGCACCATCGGTCTCGTGAGTTTCAGGATTCAACTAAAACGAGAATTAAATATGTAATAAAAACTGCTTTCCTGTGGAATTTGTCTTCAGAATTAACCAACTGTTACCCCTTTTTTAAATATATCCTTTTTACAGAAATATTATCAACACGGGAAATATTTTCTAAAAAACATTAAGTTACATAATTGGCTACAATTTATTTCTTTAACTATCGTACTTTAGTGGATATACTTACAAATAAAACTACGTCTAGAACGGATTAACAATAGAGTAGAAAAAAATAATCTAGATTAACTTTAAATTACACAATAAACGTCAAATAAATTTCATAAATAATAGAATAACACAAACATTTTATTTTTGTGAAAATACTCAATTTTTTTAAAACTGTTTGTTATATATATTTATAAAAACAACCAGTCTATATTACAATAAGCTTATAACCAAAGGCTTAAGCTTTTTTTCATTGAACACTTCATCTTGAGACTTCCTGTGGGCATGCATGTTTTTGTCGCTGTGCAATTCTTCCGTATATTTGAGCTAAACTAACTAAAACATTAATCTGAATAAAAAAAATACTTTGATAAAATACACGACGTATTCGTATGAATCCATCGTGTATTCGTACGCTATTCCATAAAATTTCTGATTGACAACATTGATTTCAGAACCGTAATGATTGTGAAACTGTGTATTTGAAATATTGTTCAATTGTGTTGATTTTGAAGTTCAAAATGGAGAAGAAAATAATGTGTTCGAAAATTTAAGCTCGGGTTTTGAGCGACGTTGTACCTTCAGAATATTGTTTTTGTAACAATTGATTACATAGATCCTCATACGATTGCGTAGCGATCTTCGTAGCGAAATAATACACTGCTTTATATTTGAGTCTCCCATTTCCAAAATTCGACTTGTCCATTTTCATCTTTTGAGTCATACGTACAAAAAAACGCGTATGAAACCCTCTAAATTTAAAAAATAACCATATTTTATTAAATCAAATTGAAGTAGATAATATATTCTTCAATTTGATTCAAGAAAATATGGTAATTTTTTCCCTACACATTCTTTTGGAGGTATATCCATAAAAATGAAAACGGACAAGGTGAATTTTGTAAATTTAGTAACTTGGAAGGAAAGCTGTAAAATCTGTTACTCTGCTCGAGGAGAAATCGAATATTTGATCCACACACGACTTTTCAGTGAGGCAGCCGGCTTGATTATTTTTAAGGACTTGCAATATGTGACCTATTATTCTGGCCAAGAGAATATGTGCCATTACTTTCTCAAAAATGCTGAGATGATGCTTCGGTTATTATTACAGCCGAGGGACTAAGTTAAGCTCTTTTTGTGAATTGCCAACACCTCGCCGTCTACCCGGTCTCTTGGATATCACTTACCACCCCACGCCTTAACCATCAGGTGATAGGAAAGGTATATGTTAGTATTAAGACCACACTTCAAAAATTCCGAGTGTAGACCATCTCTACCCGATGCTTTGCTGATTTACTGTCAAAATATTGTCGATATGTGTCTGTACGGTCTGAAACACTGGTTAATCGGGGAAGGTTTATTACTATAGAATCTTCGGTTACGTCAAAATGGTTCTCGGAGAAGATCAATTTAGCACTTCACAGAAATGATTCTTCCATATCTTTTAACGTATTCTATCGAGTCAGTGAATGTGCCCATGAGTCGGTGGTAGTTTTCTGCAAACCTTTCGCTTGAATCTGGAATTGACACTCGTCAAATTCGTAGATCCCTTTACAACATTGTCCTGATTTCGGTAATAAATTTTTATTTACCTGAAAAAACTCAACTCCTGTATGTTCAAAAAGTACTTCCAAACTGATGAATTCCGGTGGCTCTCGATGGTTCTCCAGCTGTTGCGAAGTCTGTAAATTATCCATATACCATGCACGCACCATATTGAAAAAAATATATCGCACACTCTTGGTCTTAAGAAATCAACTGTGATAGAAAGAATCTTCAGTAAATTTAATAAATGCTGTTATCAAATTTATACAACACAATATTATTTTATTATCTTATCAGTGTGCAAGCCATAAAAAATGACTAATTTAATCCATAAACTAATAAGTAATGATAATATTATTCTCTTATAAGTTAAAGTATTCTACATATAAAACAAAAGCATTTAACACGACCATAGGTCAGGGGTCGACAAACTTTCAAGCGAGAAACACCAATTTGCCAAAGAAACTGGATATTAAAGGTATCAGTGAGCCATAAATATACAATGTTTTGGGTATATATAATACATTATACTATTTGGGTAAAAACGTGATAAGGTCAAGAGTTGATGTCTGAAAAGCCAAATGAGGTGTGAGCCACGGCTTGCCAACTCTGCCATAGGCAATTAGTGCTAGCTTTGGTATAAAATTAAACTAATATAATTATACTTTATATACCTGAATTAAACCAGGAAACGTCCAACCTACTGATAAAGATTTTCTATTGTATTGTATAAAATGCATAAAAAAATAATACTTTAATATCGACTGTGGAAAGGAAGAAGGACGAAAACCACACATAATAAATTTTACAGGAGAGACAAAAAATTTTTTTTGGTTATTTTGGGTCAAAGGAAAATTATGAAATATATATGACCTTGAAGTACAAGAATAATAGAAGAATAATAAGCTGGGTTTTAATCGACTTAATTTATTATTAGTCAAATATTTTTCCTGATCCCAATTTTTACAGACCCTTCTTTTTTCAAACTTAAAGGTTAATTTATATAATAATTTGGCATTTTTAGTGACATCTTTTTGATAGAACGTGTATCACGTAGTATATGTTGATGAAAAAATTCAGCCAGAAATACATATATACCTATCAGTAACGTGTAAAAAAAATGCAAACTCTCGTCAAAATGGTTGGGTTGTCTATCTATAATATAAGACATGCTTTTTTGAGATCCCAAGATTCAGAGATTATAAGCTCGCGTCTCTTGCGCTGGATTAATCCTTCACTGGCACCAATAACTAGTAAAGAGATTTTTTCTAATCAAAAAACTAAATACATAATAAAAAATATATCTACAAAATGTTCATGTGTTTTTGACTTATTCTGTTATTTTATTTCAAATAGACAAAACCCTCTTTCTAATATTGGTTATAATATCCACATATGTTTGTATTCAGTTAGTAACCGGGGCGGGCTGGAGAGGGCATGGAGAGGCTTGATCGAGCCCCTTGTTAATTTAAGAGAAAACTATATTTTCAGATCAAATTTGTACATAACTGCAATTTCTGAATTATATATTGTTTACGACACCTTCAGTATACACAGTAGTACATTTTATCCATTTAGACTGATAATTTTATGATGAATTGCATATTGTTACATATAAAAATTGTATTAAGAAAGAATCGATTGCTCATTTAAGTATTGAATATATTTGCATATGAGTGATAAAAAATTCACTCCTTCCCCAAAACAACTAGAATTGATTTGAGATTATGCGAGCCCCTTGCTAACGTATTGGAAGCCCGCCGCTGGTTAGTAATGTTATAAATTAATATATTAAACCAGACATTAAAAAATCGTTTATTAAATTTAAAAAAACTTTGGGGTAATTATGAATCAATATAACATTATTAAAAGTACACCGATATAATAACATTATTATATCATTCGTATTAATATTTACATTTACACAACTCAGCACCACACATTTTATTATATAATAATCTAAATAATCTTTTATTATTACGAATAATTATGTCATTAATCAACAGCAAAAAAAGTATGTAAAGTAAATATTATCTGTATATAAACATTATTATTTGCTTTCATAGCATCATTTTTTACAAAACAATATGAGTAAACATGCTACTTTTTTATAAAATTTAAATTGTTTAGTGAGAAAATCCCTCTTTAAGTCTTTTAAGATACAACTTCCTACAATCCATGTCATCAGCAGGACGGAAAAAGGCAATCCATTCAGGTCCGCTTACGAAAAATCTTTTCGCTTTGATGTAGTTCTGCAACATAAAACCCAAGTTCATAACAAATAATAAAGATTATAAACGTGCTATCTTGCATTTTAAAAAATAATTAAATACTGCAGGGCTGTCGATATATGCCCCGAGGAATATTTCTTCTACTACGAAAAATAATTGTTAGCAAACTTAAACATTATTCTAAAAATTATATTATTTACAATTTAAATACTGCAGGGCTGTCGATATATGTCCCGAGAACTTTTTCTTTTTCTACGAAATATATTTGTTAGCAAACTTAAACATTTCAATTATTCTAAAAATGTTAAAATATGAATACTGTAGGGCTGTCGATATTGGATATAGCAGCTCAGCAGGTCGGCTCAATAATGATTTTTATGAATATATTTTATTATATCCGCTATTTTCATATTTTGTTTTACAGTCCCGGTGTATTTTAATTCTTTAAGAGAATTGGGTGTATTCTTAAAAAAAAACCATTTAGAGAATTAATTACGCTTAGATTTTCTGACTTATTCAATAAATGGGTTAGTAATTTATTTTTCACGCCAGTAAATTTTCTGACTACTTAAAAATGCAACAAAAATCCCCCCGTTGAGGTCGTTGAATAATCAGGACCGGTTTCGCTCATGATGAACATTATCAACTGATGATGAAGTGGAATTAGTACAAATGAGTATTTTTTAATATTTATAATACCAAGTATCGAGAGTGAACACTCTAAACGTGATACTAATTGTTGATGATACACGTTATTGTATAAAGCCCCCCCCCTCGAGTTACTAATTTTTGATAATGATTATCTTAGATAAAATTTTGAATTTATTGTTTTTTATAGTGTCGATACTTACATTTGCATCTAGAGTAAATCGGTGATATAACCCACTCGGAACCACAACCATATCTCCAGGTATTGCTTCAATTCTGATCCAGTTATCTTCTTTGTCTCTCACATCGAAGTATCCAGAACCTTCTAAAATAAACCTAATTTCTTCTTCAGGGTGCAAATGTTCTCTGAAGAATGTCTTCAATGTTTTTTCGTAATCCAGTAGACTTTCTTTGGAACAGGTAAATTGATCTTCATATTTGTATCCTCTAGCTTTTTTGATTTTTTCCACAGTACCATCGGTCTCGTGAGTTTCAGGACTTAGCTAAAACGAGAATTAATGAAGCAACAAGCACTGTTTTGCTGCAGAATTTAACTTCAGAACATCCGTCAACTACCCTTTTTTAACAGGATCCTTTTCACAGAAATTTTATGAATAAATCGTACAGTGAAACAATTGTCTACAAGCTTTATTTCTTTATAACTACTCAATTAGAATAGAGAATAGATTAGAGAAAAGTTCTATAATTAATTTTATATTACCAAATAAACATTACATATTTATAAAGTTAGGTTAAATATAATACTATATTTATATTTCCTGTATCACTAAAATACATACATTTTTGTCAATATAAACTCAATTTGAATAAAAATAATAAAAGATTTTTAGTACATTTTCCACTTAAAATTTATTTGTTCAGGACCGGTTTCGCTCCTCGCGAGCATTATCAACTGATAAGAAAAATAAATTAAACAGTGCTATTTATACAAGTTAAATTGAAATAAACCTTCCCCTTCCCCAATACTTGTATAAATAGCTTTTTTTAGTTTAACTTGTATAAATAGCACTGTTTAATTTATTTTTCTTATCAGTTGATAATGCTCGCGAGGAGCGAAATCGGTCCTGATCAAATACATTTTAAGTGGAAAAAGTACTAAAAATCTTTTATTATTTTTATTATAATGCCATTCCACCAAGTATTGACAGTGAACACCATAAAAGTGAAACTCAATTTGTTTTTTTATTGAGATATTTATAGTTATGAGCAGATATATTACAAAAAGCTCATTGAAAGCACGTTGAACTTTTTTTATTGACTGCGAAAATTTCTGTGAGTGTGTCTTGTTGGAGCAAAGCCGGAGCGGAGCAACTCAAAAAAGTGGTTGCTCCAGATCCCTGTCACAAACACCCATGCCTTTGAACGGAAGATAAATCGATCGAAAAATTATGTTCATGCTGGGACTAGAACCCGTGAAATCAGGCACGAAAGCCCACAACGCTAACCGCTGCGCCACAGGACCAGACAAGCTCGGTTTCTAGCCGTGTTTTATTATTAATAATGCGCAGTTTTTTTCCGATAACTTACATGAGTTCTCATACGATATTCAAATAGAATTAATATACAAATAATACAATGACTTATATTTTACCTGAAAATGTTCAACTCCTGTGCATTTGAAAAGTGTATCCAAACTAATAAATTCTGGCGGCTCTCGGTGATTCTCCAGTTGCTGCAAAGTTTGTAAATTATCCATATACCATGCGCGGACCATCTTGAATCCCTGGAATGAGTTCGGATGAATAAAAAAAAACTAAATTAATGAAAAAAATCGTTTATATAATACCTCTTATCAATTTAAAACAAAACAATAATAACTCACCAGTTCGGGTCAGTGAAAGCGATAACACTTTTGTTTTTTTAAATAAGGCATTTTTATCCAAAAACAGAACAAATACATTTCAGTCAACAATTACCCTCTTTTTAAATTTTACTTAAATGTACTTGTATCGACTGTGGAATGGAAGAAGGACGTAGCCCACACATAGCAAATTTTACAGAAGGCACAAAAAATATGTTTTGATGACTTTGGGCAATATGCAAATTATAAAATATACACAACCTTTAAGTGAACGGAGACTTCTAAACTGGTGTTTAATTGACATAATCTAATATTAATTAAATAAATTGTCTAGGAAGAAAGTCATTTTTCTTGGTTTCAATTTTCACAAGCTCATCTCTTTTCAAACTTAAAAGCTAAATTTAGAGACTAATTTGGCATTTTCAGCTTACATCCTTTTGATAGAACGTGTATCAAGTTTGGTACATTGTGATTATCGAAAAAAAACTGTTTTGAAAAAACTGTGGGTTACGTCCTTTTTCCTTTCCACAGTCGAATTATGTTAAGCGTTATAATCAATATTATCGCAAACTGTCCCACTGAACCTCTGACATGGGTGTTTGTGATATTTCTTTTCCTGGAATTAATCTCGACTGACTTTAAACAATACCACAAAGCAGTTCATTTTATATATGTTTTAAGAAAAATTTTGTCGCCTTGGCTGCTTATTGTAATGCGGGGGTGGGCTGGAGAGGGCTCGGAGGGGCTCGCGCGAGCTCCTTATTTAGTTTTACTAAGGCCCCTTGTTAAATTAAGAGAAAACAATATTTTCATCAAATTAGTATATAACTACAATTTCTGACTTGTATATTATTCTTATATAGGTTCATTATACGCAGTAGTACATTTAACATTGATAAGTTTACGGTAAACTGCATATTTTTACATATTATAAGTGTCTTATTCTTCTTCTTTGGCCATGTTCGCTCCCTATGTGGTGCATATGGCCGCCACGCAGCACCTCCATGTTTCTCTGTCTACCGCCAATTGCTTTGCTTCCTCCCATGAAATGCCAGCATCCCTCAGTTCCAGCGAGTACATCCTATGGATAGTACCCGACGGACGTCCGGGACGCCGGAATCCCACCGGTCGAAAGAAGAGGCAGTCAGGATTGAGGCTTTCCGGAGGCATCCGCAGCACGTGACCCAGCCAGTTCCAACGTCTCTCCATAACCACTGACGTGACGGGACGCTCTCTTACCTCTGAATTCCTCAAAATTATATTATAAATGTATTAGATAACAATTGCTTATTTAAGTTATGTATATAATTGCACAGGAGTGATAAAAAAAATCACATCTTCCCCCCAGTACACCGTGAATTGCTTTGAGATTAAGCGAGCCTCTTGATAACGTATTGGTAGCCTACCGCTGCTGTAATGCTGAATATGATTGTAAGGTAATAAACAAAATATAGCTAATATACATTAAGCTATAGCAAACGAACAGTCACGAGATCCCATGGCTGGAAAATTGTGAATTCAGAAATATCGAGATCACTAAAGGGTCCTGAATTACATAGATGCCCTAGAAGGGGGAAGTGAATATTAATCAAAAAAGCAGTGTTGCGGCAATTTTTAATTTAGTAGTACACCACTGGCCGGAATTTTTTTTTTATTGTGATGAATGTGCTTGTTTATTTGCACAAAATTTACTTAATCTAGGTGTCATTGTGAAAAGTGACTCTTATTTTTTTTTTCTTCTTTTTAACGGGCTCGATTTTTGATTTTTATTGCGTCAAAATCCCGCATCGCATAAATATGATTTACAAATGACAGCTTTACTTACATTAACTTGGCAGCGAATTATTATCTTAACTTCGATAAAGTGCTTTTTTTTTTAAAAAAAAAAGGTGCCGGAACTCATTTCTTGTCAAGTTTTTTATAAAAGTTAATTTTCTAATCAATTTCCTTTCTCAGTGTGAGGCATATAGCTTGCTAATGGAAGTATCTCAACAGATTTTTTTACGAGAACTGTTTGTTATTCAATTTTTCAACCTCTCTTTTTTTCGGAGAAAGTAAGAATAAATGGATAGAGCTAGGACAAGACTACTGAGTATAATAGTCGCTTACGCTTTACCTCGTTAATTTTAGAAATGTAATGGTGGTAGGAAATATTTTAGATATCACAAACACCCATGCCTTTGAACGGAAATCGATAAATCGATTGAAGAAAATTCTGTTCGTACTGGGATTCGAATCTGTGATATCCGTCAAGGAAGCCTTGTCTTCCTTCAAGTGACCATCGATTAACGTATTTTAAAGGGTACGGGATTGGATGGACCCTATTTGTGGTGTTGATTCTGATGATGTTTCTCAAAGAAGTGATATATTATATTAAGCCCGCTGTGTTCTAGTTGGTTAGAGGTTGCTCTACCGATAAGGTGGGTCTGGGCTCGATTCCCGGTAAAGTCAATGTCAAATTGGATTCTTCAATTTTAATTTGAGATCTAATTCATGTGTGTTTGTGAAGGTAAGGTCTCCTTGAGTTAATCTCATGTGACTTCAAAATATTTGATGTATTGGCGTAAGCCAGTGGTTTCCAACCTTTATGTTACTGCGCCTCCTTTTGAAGAAAAACAATATCTTTGCGCCTCCTCATCCTTTATTTCATATAGTAATAAAGACACGTTTTAAAGGGTAAATATATATGTTGGACTGTTCGCGCCTCCCAAGTTGGAAACCGCTAGCGTAAGCTGTCAAATATTTTTTTTAAATATAACAAAAAAAGTTAACTTCGACAAAGACACCGCCACCGCATCTTTTGAAAAGAAGGAAAATACTTTTTTGATTGTTTTCTTTGCGTGATTTTAATATATTTACAGTTATATGCAAAGAAAGATTATCTGACGAAAGAATTTTGCCATCATGTAAATAGCTTTTTTGATAATTTTGAATAAAAAAACTAAAAGTACCGAATCAGGCTATCCTCACATGGAGTCACTATATCCGATACGTTTAGGACCTCGGTTGCATCACTGAGTCAATAGATGTTCTGTATATGTGTGGAAAAACATTTCTTTCCGCTTGTAACAGTAAATATTATAGGGAATTATTTCATGACTCACAAAATAAGATTAAATTTGAATGTTTACGGTTTTGATCATACCCGAATTATCAATAAGATTTGTCCTAGCTTTTCCAGGAAAAAAATAATCTTTCCAAATGTCTATATTTCTAATTTTTCTTTTGTCCAGAAGTCTAGAACACTATATTTTGAGTTAAGCACGTTCAATTTATATAAATAAGTGGGTTATCGGGTGAAAGAATTCACCATTTTTCCTTACACAATTTTACGCTCAGCGTAGTCAGGAATACCAAAGGATTTTACATTCATTATTTAACTTATTGACTTTCGGTTGAAACTCAAAGATTGTAGGAATGCCATTATTTTTTTCCACGAGAACCCTTGAGTTTACTTTGAGTTTATAATAAATCACTGTGACATGTAACGTTCAGTGGTTCAGTTCACCACTTGCTTCTTCGTAGATATTTGAAAATACTTACCGTCCGCGAGATACGTGATTATAGTGTTTTGCAATATATGCGACATATAAGCGATGTATACAATATATGCGAAATTTTATTGAATTAAATTTTCTTTTTATCTCACCTTAAATGAACTTCAAAGTGAGATAAAAGCAGATAATCTTCTGCTATTACTTGCTACAAAAATATAACATTTGCCATTTAATCCATTTCATGTCCTGCAAATAGTGTAGATTCAGTACGTTTCTTTAGCACTTAATAATCGAATTTTAACAGATCGTCATATTCGGCTAAAATATTCATCTATTAAACATGTTTTTTTAAGTTATAATAAATTTTAATCATTTTGTTTTTGAACAAATGTTTTTCATTATTTTTTAATAATTTCTTCCTATATTTTTTTTTTACAACAATTAAAAATGTTGTGTACCCATGCATATATACCCATTTTTTTTACTTTTGTATGTATGTACGTTTTTCTCTATTTTAAATTCAATCCTTGTTGTTTTTGTAGCTCTTTTATTAATTATTAATTTTATTATGTAGAAATTTTAAATCTTTTCTATCAATAAATTGTATAATGTATAGTCAGCTCCATTAAAATTTGACAACTTTTTATTTATGATTTAAATTTTATTGGCTCCCAAACGCGAAATTCAAGTGTCAAAACGCTATATTTTTTTAAAAATAGATGCTAAAAATAAGAGTTATAACTTTTGTACTTATGATAAGGCGATACCTAAGAACCGTCAATAGCTTTGTTCTTCTGCGTACTTCTGACGTCAGAAGTACGCAGAAGCTAAACACACTTTGCGGTGAATATTTTACGCGAGGGGGTGGAATAAGGAAGGTAGTCAGTATCTGTTTACTTTACTTTATCAAATTGAATTTTCTTGAATGCGTACTTATTAAGTTACAGATAAATAATTGTAACTTTCTGACAAGAAAATATAAGTCATGTGTTGCTTGCATTATAAAAAAATAAGAAAACTACATTTTCATTTTTTATGAGTATTATTTTATATAATTTCAATTCACAGCATTTTGTGCGTATTTCTATCATTTTAAATCGATATCAAATATCTGCAGTGTGAACCCAACTTTAAAACGTATAAATTAATATTCAAAATCATATCGTTGAAAATTTATTTAATTAAAAATATTAGCATAAAAAGTATAGATCAATATGACATAGTGGTATTAAAAAGTGTAACATACATATCTCAATTCATAAATAAAATATCATGAGAAGACTCTACAGATTATAATATTTTTATTTTTAACACAAAATTAAATGTTAAACTATTTAATAGTGCCGCAAATATATAAAAAAAAATGTATACTGAGTATTTAATATTGATATATGCATGAATTTATTATTATATGCTTTGATAACTGCATTATTTGGCTGTCAATGGCCCTGCCACTTTAATTCATATTTCTTCGGGAGTAAAACCTTCACTGAGTTTTTTGAGATAAGCTTTTCTACAATCCATGTCATCAGCAGGGCGAATAAAAAAAGGAGAATCAGGCTCACCAACAAAATATCTTTTCGCGTTGACGTAATACTGAAACATCAAATACAAGTTCATGACATAATATAAAACAATCTTCTTCTTTGGCCATGTTCGCTCCCTATGTGGAGCATATGGCCGCCACGCGGCACCTCCATGTTTCCCTGTCTCCCGCCAATTGCTTTGCTTCCTCCCATGACAAGCCAGCATCCCTCAGTTTCGCCGAGTACATCCTATGGATAGTTTTTCTTTCGACCGGTGGGATTCCGGCGTCCCGGACGTCCGTCGGGTATAAAACAATTAGAAAGTATAAAAGCTGGCGATGGGAGGAAGCAGAGATTGATTGGTTACAGAGAATCCTCTATCTCTAGATATCATGCGACTTAAAAAACATACTGAGTGGACATGGTCATACAAATCATAATGCAAACACGTTAGAATTATTTTTTTAAATATAACGAAATCACATGTACTTTACACAATCCATATTTTGTTATCGAAGATCAATTGGGCCCTCGAGAGGTGAAGTGAGCACACTAGTAGAATGGTAAAACTTTTTTCGTGAACTATTAATATTAAGTACAATCTTTATTCGGTGTTTTGGTGGATTGCATATTTTTATTTTACGGAGATAACACTATTGCAATGTGTATTAACTTAGGTTTCTTCACTTTTAAAATTCTTGAAGACGCTTAGAATATTACAACGCATTTCAGATTTCAGATTGAAAAGAAATAGCTTTCCGAAATTCGATAACTCAACCGAAGTTGGTAGATATAACTGATGTGACCATTCAAGAAGAACTCTTAGAATTTTAAAATGATTAATCTATACATGGGAGTGAACAAAGGAATTTATAATAACAAGAAATTCAACAATACACGACAGTATTGACAAACAAAAGGCTTCATTAGATCTTAGCAAATTAGACGTCCCAGACATTTTTAAACATAAAATCGATTTATGTCCAATCCCTTATAAAAGTCTCCGTTTATAATTAAGTAGCGAAGAAAAAAAAAAAAATCTTAATTAAAATACATGTTATGAATAATATATTGTATAATTATCTGATTGCGTCTTCATTACAACCATTTTTACACAATTTCCTATACTAGCATGTTTTTATTTATTCAAACACCAAGGTTTTTCAAATTCATGAAATCAATTTTTTACACGATGTTTTTATAAACGGTTTTTTGTGAAACGTATCTACCATAAAAAAAATAGTTGATTGTATATTTATATATATTCTACGGCTTTTCAATACTTACATTTGTGTTTAGAGTAAATCGGTGATATAACCCACTGGGAATCACAATCATATCCCCTGGGGTTGTTTCGATTCTAATCCAGTTATCTTGTTTGTCCCTGACGTCAAAATAAGCACAACCCTCCAAAACAAACCGAACTTCGTCATCGGTATGCAAATGTTCTGTGTAAAAGTCTTTAAAATCCACTTCATAATTAGGGAAACATTTTTTGGAACAAGGTTTCTTATCTTCTAATATATATCCTTTCGCTTTTTTTATTTTGTCCACAGTACCATCTGCTTCGTGATTTTCAGGATCCAACTAAAAACAAAAAATTAAAAAAGGAAAGTGAATTCTTGTTTCACATTGACTAACACTCAAACCGTGTTCTTGTCATTAAAATGGAATCCTTGTGAAGGATTATGACAAAGATATTGAATACTGCAATAAAATAAAATATAGACGAAACATATTTAAAAATGCAAATTTTGTTCGTGGAAACCAGAAGTTAACCAATTTAACCTTTTCAGTACCGCGATGTTTTAAGCTAAAAAAACATTCACTCACATACCTACCGCATGTTTTTAATATTTTTTGAATAGTTTTAAAAAATAGGACTGAATTTATGAATATTGAAAGTTTACTTATAAAATGATATATACAGTTTAATATTTTCAAGTTACATTCGTGGTCTTCAGTGGCCTTACGGTATTCACACCGTTCGTGTGAAGCGGCCACCAGTGGCCTTACGGTACTGAAGCGGTTAACTTGATTCAAGACACTTACCCAAAATCATGACAAAGTGTCTTATGACCATCGAAAAGAAATAAATGGAGTAATAGTGGAGTTTTGTTTTGATGGCTACACATAATATAAGAAAAAATATTTTAGGATTCAGATTATTGGACGTATTATATTTAAATTCACATTAAAGAATACATTATAATCAAATATAAAGTATTCATACAATCTGTGTACGCATTGGCGGATCCAGAAATTGTCCAAGGAGGGGGCCATTCAATTCGAAAATAAACATCATAAAAAGATAATACATTAAAAAAATAGATGATTTAAAAATAATATATCTATATAAAAGTAGTCAATACATAATCAAGTATGTATTCTATAAAACATCGTAAACTAAACAATTAAAGATCCCATTTCACAATAAAGTTTTAATAAAGTAGAAAAATGAAGAAAAAAAATCTCCTCAGGGGGGGGGCATGGCCCCCATAGCCCCCCCCTTGGATCCGCCAATGTGTGTACGAAACAAAATACTTACAACATTTTGCTGAATTTTATGTTTATAATTTGAAAGATACTTCATATCTAATACGACACGCATGTTGTTTGAAAGTTTTTTTACATTTTTAATGGAAAATTGCTATCCATTGTTTACGCATTGTAATGAAAAACTGTTGTTTTATGATTTTCCTTGAAACACTTCATTTAAGGAAGTATTTATTCATCACTCGGGAGTTCAACTAATGTTTCAAGGAAGAAGGAAAATAAAGCGCTTGTCCGAATAGAGGTTTTTTTAAAATAATTGAACGTTCAGTTTTGTTTTCATAAAGAAAAACAAAATCTTTTATATTATATATTAAAATAAATATGTTGACTGTATTTCAATAATATTATAGACACGTTCGATGTTTCTTTGATTTAAACACAATAATTAAATAACAATTTTTTTGATCACTTTTAAGGTATTTACTGTCAATACTTGGTGGAATGGCATTATAATAAAAATAATAAAACATTTTTAGTACTTTTTCCGCATAAAATGTATTGAATCAGGACCGGTTTCGCTCATTGTGAGCATTGTCAACTGATAAGAAATACAATGAAACAGTGATATTTATACAACAGTTTAATAAGAAAAACAAGGTATTGCAAACAATTGGTATTACAACTAAGCAAATAAATTGTAGCAAAATACAAGAAAAATAAACTATAAATAAAAAGTTGAAGACCTTTTAGCAATGTTTCATTGTATTTCTTATCATTTGACAATGCTCACAATGAGCGAAACCGGTCTTGATCCAATAAATTGTATGTGAAAAAAGTACTAAAAATTTTTTATAATTTTTTTTAATTTTTTTTAATATAACTGGTTTGACAATTATTGCAGAAAAACACAACTAAAATATACATTGAAAAATAAAAGAATGTTAACTAAGTTAAGAAAACTCACACAGCTGTATTCTTGTATTACTATTTTTTTTATCATGTTCACTCCCAATACGGAGCATATGGACATATGATGGAGGTTATCTCAACAAAAGTTTTCCACTAGAACTGTTTTTTTCTCAATTGCTCAACCTGTCTTTGTCGAAAAGAGTAGTGACTGAAGGATACGACTAGGACGGGACTAGTGATTAACTAATCGCTCTCGCTACGTCTCGTTTTAAGGATCTGAACTTTGAACAGATAAACAGTTAAAATAATTTATGTAAGCTTGTCAAACTTTACGAATTAATAAAATAATTTTACAATTGGCAATGTGCGAAAAGTTTTACATAATAATCTCACAATAGTTCAAATAAATAATCTTAGAAGTTTCATTTTTTACTTTAAATGTGTTCACTGTCAGTACTTGGTGGAAAGACATAATATTCAATAAATAAAACACCCTTTTGTACTAATTTCACAATTATTTAATATGATTAGGCTCAGTGAGTGGAACCAATCATATTAAATAAATGTGAAACTAGTATAAAAGAGTGTTTTGTTTTTAATGTTACATTTTTTTAATTTTAATGTTTTTGCACAAAATGTCATTTTTAATTACGATATTAAGAGTTAGAATAGACAGGACTCTTGATAGACTCTTTTAATTTTGGGCTGTAAAATCTATATTTTGATATCGACTGTGGAAAGGAAAAAGGACGTAACCCTCAATTTTCCAAAACAGCTTTTTTCGATAATCACAATGTATACAACTTGACACACATTCTATCAAAAGGATGGAAGCTGAAAATGCCGAATAAGTATCTAAAATTAGCTTTTAAGTTTGAAAAAGATGACCTTGTAAAAAAATAAAACCAAGAAAAAACACTGAAATAAAGGTTTTTCCGAGACAATTTCTTTGATTAATATTAGGTTATGTCAATTAAACACCAGTTTAGAAGTATCCGTGCACTTCAAGGTTGTGTATAATTCATAATTTTCATATGTCACAAAATCATCAAAACACGTTTTTAGCGTCTCCTGTAAAACTTGATATGTGTGGGCTACGTCCTTTTCCCTTTCCACAGTCGATATGATTTATATTGTGCTTATAATAATTATATGAATAAATTTATTTATATAGCAAATACGCTTGTCTGAACAACGCTGATTTGTGAATAATCTATAATTTATTTTATCAAAGTCATTGAACTGGAGACGTTCAGAATGTCCTCTATATACGGGATATTTGCCCGTTTTATGACTTGACCCGGGGTTGAGAATAATAGCGAACGCGTGATAGTACCGCATTCACCAGCTTTACACGCAGGTGCTTTCACTTGAGTTTGAGTCAAATATATGGTTTCAAAACGAGAGAGAACGTGTGTAAAAGAAACATGTTTTAAAGCACATCTGTCGGGTCTTATGGCGCAGCGGTTAGCATTGTGGACTTCCGTGTCGGATCTCACGGGCTCAAGTCCCAGTACGAACAGCATTTTTCGATCGATTTATCGATTTTTGTTCGAAAGCATAGGTGTTTATGATGTCTAAAAATTCCATCAAAAACTGGACGGAGTAAAAGTGATTAGTTAACCGCTAGTCCTGTCTTACTATTATCCTTCTATCCCTACTACTCTATTTGAAAAGAGAGAGATTGAGCGACTGAGTAATAAACAGTTCTCGTAGAAAAACTTATATTGAGATACCTTCAGTAGGAGGCCATATGCTCCACATTAAACTACGAAAGCAAAAAAGAAAACAACTGATTGATGATCGATTCAAAAATTATTCAGACAACAAAACGTGTTCATGCGGCAAAAGAATGGCGAATAAATTTCTATGGAGGCAAGTTGTATAACTGCCCATATAGTAATTTTACTTATAAAAAATACCTCCCCCTGTTTTAAAGCATACGGAACCACATAATCCAGTGTTTCGGCATGCTCCCCACTGGGGGGAAATTTGAATTTTTTGGGGGGCAATGGACAATACATTTATATTTCTTTTATTCAGAAACGTAGACAGATTTTCAAATATAAAATAAATAGCATTCCTACGTTCGATAACTCAACCGATATTGGTAGATATAACTGATGTGACCATTCAAGAAGAACTCTTAGATTTGTAAAATGATTAATCTTTACACAGGAGCGGATAACGGATTTCTTGATAACAATTAATTCAACAATACAAGACAGTAATTAAAACAAAGTGCTTCATTAAATCCTAACACATTAGAGCAGCGATTTCCAACCTGGGAGGTGCGCCTCCCTGGGGATGCGTGGATTATTGTAAAGGGAGGCGCGAACAGTCCAAAATATTTATTTACTCTTTAAAACGTGTCTTTATTACTACATGAAATAAAGGATGGGGAGGAGCGAAGATGTGAGAGCGAAGGGAGGCGCAGTAACATAAAGGCTGGAAACCACTGCATTGGAAGTCTCAAAAAATTCTAGAGATATAATCGATTTATACAATTTTTACACTCCAAATTGGACATTTTATAAAAAAACAATTTTTAAGCAATTGGATAATTTATTAATTAAGTTAGGAGTTACCAACCCCATGCCCACGAGCGCCATGGCGCCCGCGCATTTGAGCAAATCGTTAAATTTCTGGGATTTCGAATTTCTAAATTCTTGGAAGAGCTTAAAAAAAAGAGTCACGTTGATAATTAAGGCAAATCGGTAAATTCCCGGGTTTTCGGATTTGCCTTAATTATAATAATTATCGGAGTTAAAAAAATTTGGGCGAATCGTTAAATTTCTAGGTTATAAATAACCTTGAAAGAATGTGGTGCTCGCCGCCCTAACTTTAGAATGCACTCTAGGGTCCAAAAAGGTTGGTAACTCCTGAATTAGGTTTATTTACGCACATTTTAATGAAATATTATTGATATAATTTAAGATTTCGACTGAAGGTGCTTGGTGGAATTTCAATATTAAATTTGAATCATTCAAATTATGTACACTCCCACAGATTTTGTCACTAACGACCCGGGTTTCGCTTTTCGGCATCTTCAGGCGTTCAAGTTCATCCGTGCGCTTGAACGCCTGAAGATGCCGAAAGGCGAAACCCGGGTGTTAGTGACAAAATCTGTGGGAGTGTACATAATTTGAATGATTCAAATGAAATATTATTGTACCTACATACAGAATATGTACCGCGCGCACGGGGTTGGTAGCCCCTGATCTAATTAATAAATTACCCAATTGTTTAAAAATTGTTTTTTTTGTAAAATGTCCAATTTGATTTGTAGAATGTCCAATTTGGAGTGTAAAAACTGTGTCCAATCCCTTATAAAAGTTCTAATTAATAATCAAGTAGTGATGTAATAGTATTATTTTTTATAAATTAAAATACATTTTGTGGAATTTAGTTTCTTTTTTTCAAATAACACGTTTTTTTTTAAATTCAGGGATCAAATCTTCAATTTTTCCATGAACTCTTTTCAATTTTTTACAGACTTGAGTGTAGTTAAAATTAAGGAGGCAGGCGTTCATAAAGAAAATGCACTGCTAGAGTTATTTTTGAATTTCTGTTTTTTTTAAGTTATTAAAAAAAAGAGTTTATAATGGCTATTAAATGTTTTAAACCGTTAACAGCTAGAAAAAAATAACGTTTTTTGTCCTGTAAGCTAGCAATTTTCTAAAAACTAATAAAGGAAAACTTAATATTCATTTTGTGAGTCCTTAAGAGATGTCGGACCCTTTTTCAATGATGCAAACTCTAAAAAATATTTATTGATGTCGTAATAATGACAACTCACTGGTGGGTAGTGTGTGTGGTTAGTAGGTATGCGACACACCGGTGGGTCGTTAGCTTTAGAGTGGTTAAAGACATCTTTGACAAAACTTTTTCAGTACTACGGTCTAGGGACCCGAGAATTTCCCGGGACATGGAAATTAGGACTTGGAAAATGCTAAGATCTTATAATCCCTAGTTGGGACTAAAGTTAAGCTCTCAACATTCAAAACGGTAATAAAATAAAATAAAGCATATCTGTATTATATTCACTTATAATTATTTACCTGAAAATATTCAACTCCTGATATTTTGAAAACTTCATCCATACTGATAAATTCTGGCGGTTCTCGATGATGCTCCAACTGTTGCTCAGTTTCTACATCGTCCATATACCATGCACGCACCATCTTGAAAGCCTGAAATCAACTGTGATGGAAAAATGTATTCTTAACTATTATATACTAACCCTTATCAAATTGAAGTAACACAATAATCTTCCATCGGCGTAATTCAGCTGCAGCGTTGACAGTTTCATGTGTGCAATAAAGCAACTGCAACCAAAAACAATTATGCATAACATTATCGCAAATTGGGTTACAGAACCATTGTTTTCAATAAATAGTTTAGCACAATTTAATACTATTATGACAATTTAATAAACTTGCATTAAATATACTTTACAGCATGTCATCAGTGGAGTATTACCCCAAAAGCGCAGGAGGCGCGCACTTGGGGCCTCCGAATCTTAGGGGGCTCAAAAATAACATGTTTTATATTAATTTCATATATTTTTATTTCCATTTTCTATCATTATTCTTATTTAGTGAATACTTTTTCAACGCTCTTATTTTATTCGCATAAGAGGGCCTCCAAAATGTATTGCACCTAGGACCTCCCAAGTGCGTAATTTTGCATATTTTTCCTTTGTAAATGAAACTTATTGGAACAAACCATAAAGCAGACTTGAAATATGGCAACGAGTTTTCGTAATAATATTTCACAATTCCCATGAACTATCGATTTACAATTACAATTTACTACCAAGTACTACCAAGTGGTACGCGAGTCAAAAAAAAGGTTGGTAAACCCTGACTTTAGTGAACATATTACCGAAGAAAATAGTTTTGTCTCATAGAAACAGAAGTTTGGTGAGCCAATTTGCAATAATAATGATAAAAATAAAGTTTGACAGCTACACAATATGATTTAAAAAACGCAGTCCAATGTGCTGAAATGTATTCGCACGGTTTTTTTGTTACAGCTTGCTTCATTTGCACAAATAAAAGTGTGACCGCTTTCAGTGACCTGAACCGACTAGGAATTATCGTTTTGGTGTATTTTGATAAGAAGTATCATTTAAATGTTTTTATTGTTTTCATCTCAGTCTATGTCAGGTTTTCAAGATAGTGAAGTGTTCACGCTGTATGGATAATTTATTAACAACGCAACAGTTTGACCATGATCGAGAACTGTCAGAATTTTTAAAATTTATAATTAATTTTAAAATGCACATGAGAAAAATATTTTCAGGTAAAATAAAGGTTACTATAATGCAGTGAATTATTTCGCTTTAACTATCGAATGAATATGGATGTAGGGAGTAGGGAATCCATTCCCGGGATCCCGTACTGTTTTCGTCACATTTCAATTCCGGGATTAGAAAACATTATTCCGAAACTTTTGGGATTGATTCTTTCACAAAACAGAAACGTTTTACTTAAAAAAAAATATGTCTCCGAGAATAGGTTTCAAGTAGAACTAGGGTTGCCACCTTTCCCAGATTGGCCGGGATTTTCCCGGAATTGGAAGCGCTGTCCCAGATCCCGAATGCGTACCAAATTGTCCCGGTAGAACTCATATTACTCATATTGTGCCGAAAATATTATATTTGGTGACATTAATTACGTTATTTATCGTTTCTTATTTTTTAACCTTGTACACATTTGAATACTCTTTTCGCTTTGGTTTTCTAGGAACTTTTATTCTTTGTTATATATTACCATCTATCATTGGCAGTGTATGCATAGCGTTCTTTATTGTTCTATTATTCCTAATATATTAATTTGATAAGAAAAAAGTGTCAACAAAAATTCATCGGTGGCAGTGGCGGTTCCTGACCTAAAATCTTCGGTGGGCTAGAGAAAAGCATAGCATTGTATACTATTTACGAAATTGTGCATGTTTCCACTTCACCTTATACATTAATCTACAAGCAAATTAACAAATACTACGACACTACTGCAATGCATAAATTATTATATAATGCTGCTTTACGGTTGGGAGTCATAGCACATTACAAAAGTACAGAGTAACCGTATACTGTGCTTTGAAAACAGATGCCTGCGCCGAATACTTGGAGTGGGGTGGTTTGACTTTGTCAGAAACACGATAAGGTAACAGACTAAACAGCCGTTAATTACCTCCTAAGTGGTGAAGCGGACCTGGCTTGGACATGTGCTTCAGATGCATCAAGAAAAGCTGAATTCTGCTTGTCTCTTCTCCAACCGGATGGATTCCAACATCGTGGAAAGCCACTGATGACCATCTATACTCTATAGCAGTGCTCCGCAACCGCTGTGCCGTGACACACTAATGTGCCATGGGGCGATGCTAAGTGTGCCTCAGCGCATTACACCAGTGAAGAAAAGATCAAATAATTTGTTCAAACAATGATCAAATCAGAGTTACCTAGTTGTAGTATTGAGGTGGCAATATATATTACACAATTGAGAACGATGTCTAATGTTATTTTTGCATATACCCTTATGTATATATGTTTGTATACATATATGCATATTTGAAGTAGGCTGCGGAATCTGGAGAAAATTGTTCTCAATATCTTTGAGGTGATAAAACAACATACAGTGTACTCTCGATTATTTGTGTGTGGATTATCCGGTTTGCGGATTATTCGAGCCTGAAAATAAATATTTTTTATATAATGTAAGATTTCGACTGAAGGTGCTTGGTGCCATATGCTCTAAGCCTTTAGACTGAAAAAGGACACGTCTACTTTTGCTAATCACTTAATTTCGGAAGGACACGTGTTCAATCAGGAACAAGGGATAAAAATGTTACACCCAAATACGGACAGTCATAAGCTCTTTTTCCAGGAAATTTTAGAAATTAATAGGGCACAGCTGCACAGTCTTCCGATTTTAAACGAAATATTAAACCTTCCGGGCTCTCCACTTCTATACCCTATATAAATAATATCATAAAACCTTTGCCGACAAACAAATAAATATAATTCTTAAAACCACTCACTACTCAAATCTTTGGGAATTCCCATGAGCTTATCCTTTTGCCAGCGATGGCTTTAGACTCAGTGATACATTTATTTAATATATAAACACGAAACATCCATTTACTAAGCGTCAGTTCAATTTCATCCGTGCGCTTGAACGCCTGAAGATGCCGAAAGGCGAAACCCGGGTCGTTAGTGACAAAATCTGTGGGAGTGTACATAATTTGAACGATTCAAATTTAAATATTTTTTAGTTCAAATTTAATTTGATTGATTTTTTTCTATTATGATTATAGGACGCATTAATGAATTACAATCTTGAAAAAAGGATGAATCTAGCGATGTGTTTGTGTTTACGTAACTAACCCTGATTTTATTTTTACCACTTGTATCTTTGCATATACCGCAATAAAAATCATCATTTATGGGACTAGAATGTGTCAAGAATTGAATTATTATATCATCAATGAAACGTCTTTATCGTCAAAAACTTCTGAAAACTCTTGTTGAAGAAAATGATAATCTGATCAATTTTTGGAAAAAAATGACAGTATTGGATGCTATAAATGGGGTAGCACAATCTTGGTTACAAGTAAAGCCACTAACACCCGTTCGATCATGGAGAAAGATTCTTCCTGACATAGAAATAGATTTAATGGATTCGGAAGAGAATGAAGAAAATTTTGTACCTGAAATGTGTGAATTATTGGAAGTTTTAATTTTTTGGAGTGGAGGAGTGGCTCAACCATGATTTAAATGATCCAGGCTTTGAACGCATGGACGATTCTGATATTGTTTCTCTTGTTACCCAAGAGGAAGAAAATAACAATAGTACTACAAGCAAAGAAGATACCAGTGGTTACGTTAGTCATGAAACGACATTGAATTGTATTGAAACATTGCTAGATTACGCTGAACAAAGGGGAGCTGAATATAATAATGTAACAGCTTTAAGAATATTTCGAAGTGAAATAAGGAATTCCTTAAAAAAATATCGAAAACAGATGAAAATGACAGATTTTTTTAAAATTTGTATACACATAAAACTATACCTTTTTATATTTTTATATAAGATAAAATATTATATTTTTATTTATTTGTTTGTGTTTTCTAGATAAATAATAAATATATATAAATAATGTGTTAAAATTTTGTATTGTGTATATGATATTGTGTTCGAAAATATAATAAAAATTTGATGATTCTGATTATCCGTGTTTTTCAATTATCCGTGACCATCTTCCCCAGCATTAGCCCGGATAATCGAGAGTGCACTGTATATCAATTCTTAGTGAGGATTTTTTTACTGTTTTCTTGATCTATAAGAATTTGAAAAACACCATTGACACGTCCACTGCGTAGAACATGGCTCCCGTGTCCATATGAAAATTGGTTCACGCGCTGATCACGGGAGCCGTGTTCATGTTGTGTTTTCAATGTTTCTAACCAAATATTCTTCAGCGTGGCTACAATTATTGCTACTTAGTCTTAGCACAGTAAAAAAAAACCTTTCATGTGTTGGTTGGTACTTGCCACGAATTAGTCGTTTGAGGACATTCATCTGAAATTCTCATATAAAGAGTCGTTCAGAAGTGTAATCAGAATACGCATACTGAGCGAATTATTGTGTTTGGGTAAAACATTGTTTACAGTTATAAATGAGAATTTTAAAATACTACACCCATACCTCGCTATACGGCCACTCTTTGTACGGCATTTCGCTATAACGGCCCTCTTCAATTAAGGCACGTTTTCGATTTCCGGCCTAAAATGTTTCGCTATCCTGTGAGTAAACAATGCGAGAACGCGTTGCGCACACATGTGTTTTATGTTGCTGATATTCCAAGGAACAAAACAGACAAAAAATATAACAATACTTTTTAATATTTATTAGTTTTATGGTTTCGAAAGTTAGGTATTTTTCAGCTTCTCTGTAAGTGATGCGAAATTTTGACACAGTCTACGTGTTAATTTAATTATCGCTCGTTTGTACTCTCCATTATTGATCTACCTTCGGAGGACAATTTAATTCCAAAACAGTTTATTCATTTGATAAAGGATGAAGTTTTAATGTTTTCCGTGGAAATCGTTGCAGTGAAGTTTGGATTACAATGGCACAGTCCTTTCCTGATGTTACAAAAGTGGCTCTAAGGGTGATGATTCCATTCGTAACCACCTATGAATGTGTGACGGCTTTTTCCACGCTACCTATTCTCAAAACAAAATCTCAAACAAAAAATATATTTTTTTTCTGAATAAATAATTGATTATCAAATGATTTGTATATGAAATTAGTAGTTTTATTATAATAATGATAAAATATCCGCACTGTGAACCCAGACATCAAACTACTAAATAAATATATCAAATTAAACGTTTATAACTTTATTATAAATAATAATATCAATATAATATCCCAGTGGTATTAAAAATACACAATATTTCAATTCACAAATACAATATCATGAGAATATCATTCCTTTAAAAATATTTACATATTATTTTATCTAACATACATAACAATAGTACCACAAACGTAAATATCTTAAATGATTGCAAATAATGCTACCATTATTCAAAAAAAATATATGAGCATATATGAGTATTTAATATTTGTAAATGATTACTATTATTTGTTTTCATTACTTCATTATTTGACGATAAACTGTTAACATTCTTCTTTTTCATATAATGTTCAATTTACATTGTTTCATGAACAAAACCATCATTAAGTTTTTTAATGTACGACTTTCTACAATCCATGTCATCAGCAGGTCGGTTAAAGGGAAGCCACACAGGTTCGCCAACAAAAAATCTTTTCGCTTTGATGTAGTTCTGTAACATAAAACACAAATTCTTAACATAATACGAAATAAGCAGAACCAAAGTATACTGACACATCATGAGTAGGGATTGCAATACCGGACAAGTATCAATATATTTATTTTGGTATTTATATCAAATACCGGTATTACAAAAAATGTTTACAGATAAAGCAAAAAAATACTACCAGTTAGGATCGCAATACCGGGGGAATAAATGAAAATTGACATTTTAATATTTCATATAAAGTACAGTCATTCAAAAGTATATCAATCATAAACGGGTGATTTTCTTCAATTTATCAATCCGTAATATGCAGAAAATCGTAACTGAAAATTTAAAAATTTTACAGTTTCCTAAGAGCGAATAGTAAATAGTAATATATGGTCAATGCCTATCCTGACATTATAATAAATTTGTCTGACTTCCTTTAGTTCTCTAGATCAGCATTTCTCAACTGAAGTCCAGGTGGATCGAACGATAACAAGTGAAAACACTAAAATGCACAGGCCCTAAAAAAGATCAGGCGAATGAGGTAACGCACTAAAATTTTTGTCATTGACACCTTAGGCGATATTGAACAATTATTGGCTTAAAATGCAATTTACGAAATTGTGTCGTTTAAGTTTTTTTGTTGATTATGGGTCAATATGTCACTTCAATAAGCCATTACTTCTGTCAATAAGGCTACAATATCTATATATATAAAACAAAGTGGGGTTATTTACACCACGTACATCTCGAGAATTACTACACAGATTTCAATGATCTTTGATTTATTAAATTCGTGACCGCCGAGAATAGCAGAATAAGCATTAAAACATCGGAAAAATATCACGGGAAAGAAATTATAAAGAAAATAATATTCTCATAGAGAACAAGATTTTCAAATTACGAACAGCTTCAAATAATGACATGTTGTTTTATGCCGAGTTCAGGTAGATCACACTAGATGGCATTGTATTTATACGATTGACTTTTAAATAATTTTAAATTTAGAGTAGATTGGATTAGAATAAAAAAATCGATGATATGAAATGAAAACGAAAGAAAATCGGATAATATTGAAATAAGGTTATGTTTATAATTAGGTATGATACATTTTTTGACAACAATATTACGATGTTTGCACGAACGTTGCTTTACTATGAGATGCCACGTTATTACACTTGGACGCTACATCGAAGACATATTAACGTTGAAAGCAAGGCGATGCGGTTCCTGATCACCCGAATGACTACTGATGCTCTTGGTCATATTTACACAGTGCATCCGAAAAATGTCGAATGCTTCAACTTGCATGTCAACAGCTCAATTTGCTTGAAAATGATACTCATTGGCACACGACAATCGCTGAAGAAATTGTTTCTGAATCTCCAAGTCAGATACGCACATTATTTTCTATCATTATTTTGACATGCTTCCCATCGAATCCATGTGTACAAGTATGACATGTCGGAAGACATTTTACATCGAATTTGTGTCAGTTCAGGGAATCCCGATCTCAAAATGAATGAAGATATACATAACCAGGCTTTACTTTAGATCGAAGACATGTGTTACTTCATGTTCGGCAGTTTGTTAGTCAAGTTAGTAATGCCAACGCCAGATCGTGGAATGAACGACGCTTTCAATCGAGAATTGGAACGTGAACGTGCATATCATGAGAACCAATCAGTTCGATCGAATGAACTACTGTTGAACCCACAACATAAGGAATTGTACGATACGTTAATGAATGCAATTCATGATGGAAAAGGTGGCTTATTTTCCCTCGATGCGCCCGGTGGAACTGAGAAGATATTCCTCATGTCATTTATTATGGCCACTGTTCGTGCGAGATCCGAAATTGCTGTAGCAGTTTCTTCTTCTGGAATAGCAGCCACGTTGATAAAAGGATGGCGAATGACTCATTCAGTGTTGAAATTGCCGCTAAACCTTTAAACAACTGAAAAACTGACATGCAAGATTGCGAAACACGCAATGACCAAAGTTTTGGTAGCAAGTAAAATCATCACCTGGGATGAATGCACAATGACGCACAAACGGGCATTGGAAGCATTCAATCAAACTATAAAAGATATGTGCAATGACTCAAGATGTTTTGGAGGCGCAATGATTCTACTATCTGACGATTTCCGCCAAACACTACAAGTCATTCCAAGATCGACCACTGCCGATGAAATAAACACTGGCCTCAAATCATCGACTCTGTGGCGCTATGTGAAGAAACTTCAGGTGACGAAAAACATGCGAATTGCATTTCTAAACGATCCATCTGCCGCAGATTTCTCCAAGCAATTGCTGACTATCTGTAACGGCCGTGTTTCTGTCGACGAATCGAATGGATTGATTTCGTTTCTGCCGAATTTTTGCAATTTCGTCTCATCGAAGGACGACCTCATCAACAGTGTTCCCGAACATAATTGTTAATCACAAACATCATAATTGGTTGAGTGAACGAGCAATTCTTGCAGCAAATAACAAATATGTGGATCATTTCAACTTCACAATTCAAAATCAAATCGTTGGTCCACTGCATTCTTTTTAATCTATCGACTGTGCCACGTGAATAACATCATTTCAATGTAATTAAAATACTTTCATTTTGAATTTTGCACATTTATTGAAGTTAATTCATTTTGAGTATTCATTTAAACTAAATTAATTCAGCCAACACAACATTTATTGATTCTGAGGCGGTACGAAGTTCGCTGGGTCAGCTAGTGTAATATAAAATAAAAATAACTTTGATTATTCCACGTATTGTGTTACAAAATGTGACACGTGTTTCGAAAGTAGTTGTCTGAGGATGCCTGTGAAAGAGGCGAAACACGTGTCACATTTTGTAACACAATACGTGGAATAATCAAAGTTATTTTTATTTTATATTAAAATGAACTTCCACAAAGTTACCGCCGAATCCATCGAAAGTACAATATGTAATTTAACAAGTTCACTTTCCGCAATTTTTTGTAACCCATCACCTATTTTTGTATGTATTCTATGTATCAATTTACACGAATTCGAATGCGCGGAATTTTGTGAAACCTATCTACCGTGCAAAACAAGGTATGGGTGAATATTGAAAGCATTTGTATTTTACATATTCAATAATTTACTATTGAATATCAAAACTGAAATGACTTTGAGGTTAACAATTTCGATGAATATTTTTGTATAGATTTTCGATACTAACATTTGCATCAAGGGTAAATCGATGGTATATCCCGCTAGGAATCACAATCATATCTCCAGGAGTTACTTCGATTCTGATCCAGTTATCTTGTTTGTCTCTCACATCGAAATATCCAGAACCCTCTAAAACAAACCGGATTTCTTCATCAGTATGCAAATGTTCTTCAAAAAAAGTCTTCAATTTTTCCTCATAATTAGGTAGACATTCTTTGGAACAGGTTATTTGATCTTCATATGAATATCCTTTAGCTTTTTTTATTTTGTCTATAACACCATCGGTCTCATAAGTTTCAGGATTCAACTAAAATGAAAAAAAAACGAATAAATAAGCACTAAGAGTGGAATTTTTGTTTAGAATCAATTAAAAACACATTTTTTTAAAGGAATCCTTTTCACAGAAATCTTATCAACACATTATATGCGGGCAATAATTTACGATATTTTCCTAAAAAACCATGTGGTGACATAATTTGCTGAAATTTTCTTTGACTCCAGTACTCAGGGTGCATATCAATTACCACCAATATTAGAAAGTTATGTTAGGAAAACGCTCTTATAATAATTTTTAAATTACACAATAAACTTTAAATATGTACTGAGAATGCCTCGAGTCACTCACCATTGAAACGTTAAAATAAATTTAATATTTAATCCTATGTCAAGAACATATTATATTATTTTCTGAAGTTGATAAAATAAAACAATGAACACTTCTAGCTACGCTGGACCTTCAGCAATGTTCCCTATAATTTTCTGCAACTTTGAAAGGAAATTAAAATTTGTGTGGGCCACATAACGGTATTTAGACCTACTATATAATGAAAATTAATTTATTCTAATGGTAGTATATCTGGTGTAACTTTTGTGCGCTCTGTTCAAATCAGGGCCGGCCCGTGGATTCTTGCGCCTGTGTGCGAGGAGCCTTCAGCGGGCAAATGTAATGCATTTAATTCTGGAGCGATCCACCAATCTGCGCCCCACTGATCATTCTTAGAGCCGGCACCTGTGTACGCCGCACTCTTCGCACACGCTTAGGACCAGTCCTGGTTCTAATGCACGCACAAGCGCACAGCTTAGAGGGAACACTGACCTTCAGTAGATCCTTTTGTATTACAATAGCTTAAATCGGTCCTATTAACCTTTAAACGCCCAATGGTCCCATACGGGATTGCGGATTTGCGTCATTCAATGCCCAACGGTCCCGTACGGGACCGTTGATTATGGTTCATTTGGCTTCATCAGGTTGCACTGATTTATGATAATATTATTCAATATATGAATATGCTTACATAAATAATTTCTTTGAGATACCAATCCATAATTTTATTTTTGGTTTCGATAAATATTTTTGTCATACGAGTAATATAAACATCTGCGTTACAAGGTCAACTCATGAGAAATAATATGTTCGCTTTGTAATTTTAGGCGGACCGTAATATAATATTTTTGTAATAAATTTCGTTTTTTTTGTGTAATTTTAATAGTTTTAATTGTTTAACTTTAATTTCTAAACATATAAAATGTGAAAAATTTAAAATAAAGCTTTTATTTTGATAATAATATTTCAATCGTTTTAATTCTTTTATTTTAATAATGCTTTTTATTTTACTCAAATAGGACGACTAGTTTTAGAAATATATTTTTTATTAACGGATGCGGTGGCGCGAATATTTCGCGAAAAAATGCTCGGGCAGTGTGCTACTTCTTTTGCGCACAGCGCGCGAGCGTTTAAAGGTTAATATCAGTGGCGGTTCTAGGTACTGGGCTAGGTGGGCTAAGCCCGACCTGCATTTTTCACCCAAAACATTAGATGGCTGAATAAAAATGAACAGCAATTCGGCCGCTGAACAAAATAAATACATTTATAAGCGTAACTTACCTTTCTCAAATGAATATAATATCTTTGTTTTAATTTTCCTCTGTCAATATAAGACAATGTTACGTCTACCTACAATCATATTCTCGATTGTGTTTTGTATTACAATTTTAAACTGAGCCGGCATAAAAAAACAATAACCCTATAAATACTTCACAGGGAACAGGAACGTTACGTCACTGGCAACACCACTCAGGGGCTAAATTCTTCATGCCCGTAACCACAGACAATATCATGCAATATTTCTTTACACTGGGGCGCAATCAAGCACGATTAGATTTTTTTTGTATTTGTATGTACGGAAACGTCATCAAACACAAAGGATAGTGTTTCCATCTGTCAAGCTTCTGTTGATCGTTGGGGGCTAAAAACAATCTGCCCATTACGCATACTTATGCATTGAAACACAAAACCAATATCGTTATATTGTATGAAAGTGACAGGTATTGACTTTCAGTGACAGCAAGTGACAGTTCTATACTGCTTTTAGTAGGTACTTGTTATTTCACTTTGAAAGAGACGAATTCAAGGATTCCGTGTTATTATTCTATTATTTCTTAGTTACATTAGCATTGATTTTATTATATAAAAATTTATGCATTGCAGTAGTGTCGTAATATTTGTTAATTTGCTTGTAGATTAATGTATAAAGTGAAGTGGAAATATGCTTTTCTCTAGCCCACCCAAGATTTCAGGTCAGGAACCGCCACTGGTTAATATAGTTTAAGCGAAATAATACATTGCATTATCGTAACAACTTATAGTTTACCTGAAAATATTCAACTCCGGTGCATTTTAAAAGTACATCTAAACTAATGAATTCTGGCGGATCCCGATGATGTTCTAACTGTTGCGAAGTTTGCAAATTATCCATATACCATACACGCACCATATTGAAAAGTTGTCGCGTTCTTAGTTTGTAGAAATCAACTGAGATGGAAAATTTCTTTAAAATATTCAATTACACCACTTCAAATTAAATCAACACAATAGTCTCAATCCAATCTCTTATCTTATCAGCACGAGAAAAATAGACGACTAGTTCAGTTCAAACTATAAATTTATAATAAAAAAAACTGACAGCAAACGTAACGTAAATGATCTATGCAATTTAAAAAAGAACACAAACATTAGTTATCTCTGACAAACATTGATACGACCATAGGCAATTGGTGATAACTTATTACATAGAGCTTAGATATTATACCTTATAACATGTATATTATATAGTTACACATTTTCATAAAATTTAGTAAACCTAAATCATTTTTAACTATTTTCAAATCTTTATTTTTCTAAATGTTCATTCCATTACGGGAAAGAACTTTGTATAAATATTTCAATTCTAAAAATTGAATGAAAAATTCTTACGAAATTATTTCAGATTATCTTCAATATTGTTTTTTTTATAAAATATTTAAAGATTATGAATCTTACAATAACTATGACAACTTACTGACAGCTAAAAGTATATTAGTCTATGCTGTCAACCAATCAAAATAGTTTGGCGCCACTTTTCGCAATATGTCAGAATAATAGATCGTGGCCTTAAGATATTCACTTATTGAAACAGTTAAATATTAGTGATACACAATTTTCATATTTTGGATTCGCTTGCTATTTATCAATATACAAATGGATCGCAGGCCTATGCGATATGCTCACGCCGAAGGACATACCGACATATCGTACACAGGATCTGGAAAGTAATTGATACTTTTGATTTATTCCTAGTTATTTTCTTGTACCTATGCAGTCTTCTTATAAATATAATCAAAAAACCGAACTCATGTATTGTATTTAAATTCTCCTGTTTTTAATGAGCTGCTTTCGATATCATCTACCAGTATGTATGAAGTATGTTTACATAATTAAGATTCTTTTAATATTATTCAAATGGGTAGGTATCAGATAGGCTACTCTGTGAACTTAAAGTGTGAGCAATGCGAAATATTTATTCGATGACCATGACGAACTTCTTTATAATACTTGTACATTTTGAGAAATTAAATCACCAAAAATATGTACAATCCTAAAATTTGCCATAAATGTAGACTCTTGTTGCCTGTAAAATTTATGTTATCATTTTGATTTATTGAGTCTTAAAATTGCACTTGACAAACTAATTACAGTGAAATTTCAATTTAACACACTCGGAGATAACGTTTTCTCTCTATGGGGATAATTTCTGCCGTCCGGTTCCATTTAAGTGCATATTTTGGTTATCTTAAAAATCTACGTCGTGAAGCATTTGACATTTAATCTAGAATGGCCGCCGTGTCAGTGCCGCCAACACATAAATGAAAGAAACAAATCGGTCGTGAATTATTTTTTTGAATTAATTATACAAATCTTAGAAACATTATGATCTCTGATTACCGATTTCACGGCGAAATCAGTAATATTGGAAGCTATGTGTAACTACTTATACATCTTAGTTAAGACACGATTGAATATACATTTATTTTTTCATTTATTCTGACAGTAATCAGAGATCATAACGTTTCTTAGATTTGTATAATTAATTCAAAAAAATAATTCACGATCGATTTTTGTTTTTTTCATGTCTGTGTTTGCGGCACCGACACAAAGGCCAATTTTGATTAAATGTCAAATGCTTCACAACGTCATTCTTTAAGATAACCCATATTTTATTATGCAACTTTATATTTTTATTTCTGGTAATTTGCATCTGAAATATTCAAAATTCGATTGAAATGATATTTTAAGGTAAATTGAAGGCTTTTTTACTCATCTTTATGAAGTACACCACAGTTTCTCAACCCTTTTGAGTCTCATATTTTTCCATGACCTTCTTACTCCTACTAATAACTTTTTCGAGACTCAGGAAGAATGAAATAAAATAATACCAAGTAAAACCACAAGTACAGCACTTTTGCCAGAGATGTGCCGAGAAATGAAATTCCTCAAAACTTGGCTCCAATCCGACACTCTTTTTTTTCGGATTACCGGGATTGATGAAAAATGTCAATTTGTCGACTCGAACAACTTTTTTGTTTTTACCTCCATCTTCTGAAAAGTTGTGCACGAATGTGTGACTTTTTTTGTTGCTGTTAGCTTCTTCCTTTGAAAAACTTGCTTTCCACAGTTTCCCCTAAACCGATAAAATCTCTGTGACATTCATGAAACATGCTGTTGACCCCAAGAGGGCCACATGGACCCCGGTAGAGAAACACTGGCGTACACAGTCAAACCTTCAAATATATGTATTGAATTGAGAGTTTTATTTGAACAACCTAGAAATGTGAACTTAATCTATTGTGTGACTTAAATATAATGCAAAATCTATGTTTTCAACTAGATTTTCCCACTTTTAGCATTTTTTTCATCTGTCTCCTTAAATACAAAAAATTGGGGGTTTTACTATACACCTAATCCTCTTTTTCCTCAAGGGATATGTTCCATGCGAAAAAAACCCTGTAAAAAAAAGAACACATAGAGAAAATAAAGATACGTTCCATTACATTAGACCAGTGTCTGCCAAACTTTTTTACTTCACGGCACACTAGTGAATGGTACTCGTACCACGGCACACCTAATAAAAATGGAAATGTACCTTTAAAAAAGAATATGTGGAAAATGTGTCGCGTTGACCACTATGTATGAATGTGACAAATATTTGTTTGAATGTGTAGATGTTGAATGTATTTAAAATTATAAAAAAAATGAATAGACATTATTTAAAATTAAAAATTTTAAACCTTCTTCCACCGCAGCACACCTGAGACTTTTTGCGGCACAGTAGTGTGTCGCGGCACACAGTTTGGCAGACACTGCATTAGACCGTGCAATTTCGAAACAATGTAATGTTGCATGTAGTCTTTAAAGTTCACTTAACTTTTATTTTGTCTTTGCATTCTATTAAATCTGTTATATATTTTCTCTGACTAATCTATTCCTAAGTATGACATACATGTTATCTGTGTTAACTTTTACTAATTGAAACATTGGCTGTTTTCAAAGGGTTTACCAAAAAAATATTCAGTGTAATATATTCGATTAGAGCCCATGGCATACATTGATGCAAACAAATAGTCATAAAAATGACTACCTGTCCGCCGTAGTCATTTCATTAACCAAATAATATTTCTACAGCGAGCTAGTAACATGTGGCACTGATGGCGATGTTCGCATTTGGGCCGGTCTCGAGGATGACGACCCTCGAAGTGTGTGTGTCGGAGAGTGGGCCATGGCTGTTGCTATGCGAGACGATAAACTGTATGTTTCCACGGATAATCACGCAGTGCAAAGATACACATACCCAGCATTTGACAAAGATGGCATTGTCACAAGATTCACAGCGCCTATTACTCAAATCTCCCTATCTAGTAAGAATTCAGTGAGTACACTTTGACTATTTTACTTACTAACAACAAGCTCCCGAAACTAAAAAAAACTATACTTGATTTTCAATCTGAAGGCATCTTTTTTAAGTTAACTTTGCCTTATTTAATTTTTGATGAACTTAACTCTCATCTATAGAATGGATAGAGTAAACTGATATAAGATTTTTTTGTTAACTGTCCTTGCGTTAATAGCTCAATCTTTCTTCCAGCCAAGACTTAGGTTTCACCCACATTGCTCTAATGGGCACACAAAGATTAAACTACTAGTCAATAAAAAAATTCAGTCAAGAACTCGAACCACAGATCTCAAATCCACCACATTTCGTTTCTCATAGAAGGTGTTCACTGTCAATTCTTGGCGGAAAGATATTTTACCAAAAATTAAACTCTTTTTGTACTAATTCCACATGATTTATAATAGATCAGGACTGTTTTAGCTTATCACGAGTGTGATGCTTACGATGAGCGAAATCTAAAGCCTGATCTATAATAAATAATGTTGATATAATTTAAGATTTCGACTGAAGGTGCTTGGTGGAATTTCAATATTCAATTTGAATCGTTCATTCACGAAACATTCATTTACTAAGCGTCAGTTCAAGTTCATCCGTGCACTTGAACGCCTGAAGATGCCGAAAGGCGAAACCCAGGTCGTTAGTGACAAAATCTGTGGGAATGTACGTAATTTGAACGATTCAAATTTATATAATGTTGAATAAGTATAAAAATAGCTTTTATTGTTTGATAGATTTAATTTTACCAGATAAAATCTAGTGCCCCATATGTTGGACATAATTAGACTATAATTAATATCAATGATAATCATTATTGTTTAACTGGTTATTTTTACATTGTTTTTTTTTATATTTACAGAAATTGGCTTGCTGCTCGGAAAATATGGAAGCCAAATTATGTTCCCTCGGAGAAGATAAAGTGACTTCGCCGCCGTTGGTTCACGAAGGACCAGTATTAGGAATGTCTATTTGCCCTTTGGGAAAGTTTGGCATCACCGCTTCCGGCGATGGCTATTACAGGATTTGGGATTTGGAAGATAACTCAATTATAAAACAGATAAATTGTATTCCAAAAGCGAATAGCTTTTATTCTGCCAAAGTTCTAGGTGAATCATTCATTTTTGATGTAGAATATTATTTGACATTAATTTTCCTTCTATATAAACTCACAAAGACATGTCATAAAATACTTTTTAATATTATATTGTTTGGTTATTTTTTATTACAGGTCGAGCCAGTTTCGAACCAATCACTGGAAAGTATCTGGCATATCCCAATAATAAAGAATTAATTATTTTAGATAATAAACAGTGGCAACAAAAGTATACGTTGACCCACCCTCAAGTGAGTTCAATTGGAGAATATTTACTGTCCTAATATTTTAGCTCTTGTCTAAATAAATCATATCAGGCTTTTTAAACTCGATTACTAAAACATTGGTTTTATTTATTGATCTTGAGCTATGAATTTGATCAGCACATGCTGGCATAAAGCCTTATTGATATTTTACTTATGTTTTTTTTCTATTAACACTTTTCAATGATCGGATCACAGAAGATTTCGTTTTCAATGTATTGGCTGTTATCGGTGTGCAACGGAATATTCCTTGTTTTACCGCCTGTGCATTATTGGTGGGACACAGATCATTTTGTTATTCTGAGTAAACATTGAAGCTACGTTAACTGTTATGGAAGGTCCATTTTAAACAAAAAAAATAAAAAATGTCTATGCCTCATACTCTTTGAAAATTTGATGTAAGAAATACTCTGACCAATTAATGATTTTTATGACTAGCCTTCTGAAACATTTTGTCTTGCAGATGGAGTCAATAAATGCTTTAGTTATGGCTTAATTTAATGCTTTGGGTTTGTTAATATTTGAGTTCTAACCATAAATCAACTGTTGGATGTGATTTCAGATCAACTCGTAATTGTGGGGTTATAATGCAAAACATACTATTTCCAAAACGAGCGTATGGTATGCAGATAGGGTAATTCAAGCCTAAGGAATCGACTGATCCTATTAGTTTTAATTTAAAATGTCTACAAGACTGTCGTTTTCAAATTGGAAATCATGTTTTTATGCAAATGTTATTTTATTTGTGTTATTCGTTATAGTATTTGACTCTACTGAAAAGTTTGAGTTTTGAAAATAGTACATATATTATAACCCCACAATTATGATATTTTTACATAATACTGAATATGGCTTTATTTATGGGTCACTTTAAAACTGCTTCGCCTTTTTTTTGCAAGTTATAAATTAACATTTAAATTCAGTTTAAATAAAAGAGAATTTATTAATAATAGTAAAAATTAAAAATGACTAAGAATTATGAACTTAAATGTAGGCACTATCAATATTTAATTAAACTTCTACAAAATTTTTCAAATCTGCGAAAAATAACCGGCGCTGCATGAAGTGATTAATTATTGAGTCACTTTTATCTATTACACATTGCAGACTTGTTCACATGTTGTTTTTTTCATTTCATGTTAAACAACTTTTCTTACAGATTAAGAATGCAATTTCAATTTGTATATTTTCACCGTGTGGAAATTATATTGCCGCCAGTACAGTCACCGGGCAAATAGTTATCTGGAACATAAATAATTTAAACCCAGTAGGAATCACAGAACATCCGACATCTCATTGTGTCTGTTCCATGGCATGGAACCCATTAGGTATTTATAAATGCCTTTTTAATTCAAAGAAGCATCTTCAATTTCTAATAATCAATAGCCACTGCACTTTAAAGATCAACTGTTTAAGTTGCTAAGGCACTAGTATAGCGTGATGCAAGTTGTACTACGTTTCCTATCGAGCCCGCCGTACAATCCACAGTGATGTTTGAAATTATCGATTATTTTTGAGACTTCCTACTGACAGAACTAACCATCTTCTAGAACAGGGATACCCAACCATGTCCCCGCCCACACAATTTTTTCAGAGAAGGACTTCTGGAATACAGTGGACAGAAAAAATTCTATTACTGAAAAAAGCGGCGAGCAAAAATACAATCCTTTTTCGATTCGATGAATCTTTGCGAATCATTATTTTCAAACGTGAACTTCATAAAATAAAAGTGTAGATCTCGACTCACCGATGAGCATCTTTATGATTGTTTGCTGGCAGTAACATCATCATACATTCTTAATTATGAGGCTCTGGCAGAATGAAATGCAGTGCCAAAAATCTCACAGATTGAGATAAATATTTTTTTTTTAATAAAATAATTATTATTTATTATCTTTGTCCAATTAAAAATATCCTAAGAAAAAATAGGTGGTGCCCGCCGCCTTACCATTATTTTAGAATGCGCTCTAGGGTCCAAAAAAGTTGGGGACCCCTGTTCTAGAATAACCTGCGCATTCCCACAAATTTTTCTTGAAGTATTTGACCTATCATTTACTTTTCGTATTTATTTTCACAGAATAACTAATAAAATGTATGATCTTACGTCTGACAACTACTGTCCCTAGATTAATTATTTTAGTTTTATTCTACCTGGAGTCACAGTATTATAATCAATCGATACACATTTAAATGCGAATAGACAACCTCAAATAATTGAAAGAGCAAATAAGCGAATAAGCTTCTGAAGTAAAAATGGCAATACATGCCTTATTGTAATTTATTACATTAACTTATTGACTAATACCAAACTCTAAAATTTACATCTTTTGTGTTGATATTGTTAGACAATGGTGAGCTGGCATACTGCGACACCACTGGACAGTTAGGAACAATTCTTAACTGCTTTGGAAAGCAATTGAAAAAGACAAATGACGCTCCAGAAGAAGATCTTGATCTGATGGAAGTTATTGAAAGAGAAATCGGTAAATTATATTTGAATCATAGCTCTTCTCACACATAAAACCGCCACTATGTCCTAGTGAAAAAATCATCATGAAGTCATTACCATGGGACTATTGACGGGTTGGGAACTAATTCAATACAACATTCAATTTTATTTATACATTTAAGGCTGCAATTTTCCAGCCCAAAATTAATAACATAAAAATTTGAATGACTTTCTTTTTGGATTTTGGTCCCAAGTGATTTATTTACAAGTCACATATTTCTTTTCCTTCTTCTTAAATATTGAATCCATGCACTAGACCTGTACTAAACAGCTTATTTGGCATACGGTGCAAATCAAACTTCAGAAAACTTTACAGGATATTCGTTACTATCATGATAATAAATTTTATTAAAACAATATAGCCATAGGGAGAAAAATCTAGACATTATTCATTATTATAATTGTACAAATAAATCCTCTACTCTTATAACATTCATAGTTTTTTATTATATTTTATGACGACTGCAGACGACGGTGGCAGTGAAATGAATTTGGATCAACAAGACGATAGTGATGAAGACAACGAAAATGCGATTTCGATAAACAAACTTAAAAATGAAACTCTCAGAGGAACACCGGATGAAGGGGAAGGAAATGAAGATTATAAGAGAAGGTCCCGTTCTCGCTCTAGATCTCCTGTGGAGAGACGAGTCACACCGCAACCTCCATTTCAACCTTCCGCGACACCATTAACACTGGAACACAGGTAAAGTTAACTAGACCTACATTCGTGATTATAACGGTTTACTTTTATGTAAAATATATTTTATCATAAACTAGCCGGTTCCCGGCAAGCGTTGCAATGCCACTCAGAGAAAGAAAGTGTTTGTCTTAATTGTGTTTGAGTGAATGTTTTCTTTTTCTGTCTGTTTGACGTTTGCTGCCGATAGTCTATGGTATGACATACGTGCCACCTACTGTAAGTTAATTGTACCATAACCTTGGCGAAAGTGCAAGCATACATTGTCAAAATTAACTGTAAGGCAGACATGCAAACATTGATTTTTATATGTAAGCTTATTTTACTATGCCTATAACCTTCCCGGAAGTGCAGACAAAAAGTTTGTCAAAGCTTTATTGCAATCGGATGAGCGATGTGGCAACGCATAAAATACGAACAAACAAACATTCATTTTTATATATTAGATAATCTCAATTTAACATTTTACTCATCAGAAAACGAAGCAGGTATTTATTTTCCTTTGCGAAAATTGCATTTATTTTGTGATGATGTTTAACAGTTGGCTTTTGGTTTAGTATTTCTTAAAAAATAGAAATTTATTTTATTATTACCTTATCAGATAATTGAGTAACCGTGATTATAAAATCCAACACAGTTGTGAAAATCATATATTTTTTTATATATAGGATGGTGGTTCATGTTTTTTTTTACAAACTGGTAAATAATCAATTACCCTTCATATATGCTCAACATTGAGATTTGACATGATAGAAAAAAATAAAATAAAAGTTCAATCAATCAACTTCTCCTTTTCAAAGAGGGTAAGGTCTAAAGGGGAAGAATAGGGCTAGAAGTGAAAGAGAATGTTGACATCACAGATATCTATATCTTAGAACACAAATACATCAATCAATTGAAAAGTGTCCGTTCAGGGATTTAAGCCCATGGCCACCCTAACCAAATCAGAAGAAAGCTCAAGCGCGTCAACTACTCATTTTGTTACATTCATTTATATATAATTGTAAAATACAATGATGAAAATAATACAAAATTTGTTTCGCAGATACATGTGCTGGAATGAAGTTGGCATTGTTCGTTGTCACACAACCGATTCTGACAGCAGCATTGAAGTGGAATTCCACGATTCAAACACCCACCACAGCATTCATCTCAACAATCATCTTAATCACATATTGGCCTCTCTCTCTAGTACAGTCCTTGTATTTGCGTGCGAAGCTCCTAGGTGAGAGAAAATATTTAGTAACATCGTACACAATCGTGCAGTAGATTTTTCTCTATCTCCATCACACAGACTGATTTGCCTGTGATTAAAGAAGAAAGAGAATAATTCGTACCATACACCTGTTTTACAATCACTCCTTTGCTGCTAACTTTAGAGACAATGTTATTTCAAACTTTTATCTCGATAAATTTATTAGCACATTCAAAAAAACAGGACATAGCTGAACAATTAGCCAACCACTAGTCTTATCCTTCCATCCGTGATCTCTTCAAATGAGTTACAAGCAGTTCTCATGGAACAATTTCTGTTCAAATAAACTTCATTAGGAATCTCCATAAGAATAAAATTATTTGGCCACAATAACTAAGGTCGATACTGGTATTTAAAGCAGGGCTGTAGAATCGTGTAAAAAAAAAGATGACTCCGACTCCAGCTTTAAAATAATTAACGACTCCGAGGATTTTTTCAATAATTTCATTTTAATTGATATACAGTGAAACCCCGATTCTACGTTTTCCAAGGGACCGTAAAAAATCAACGAATAATGCGGGAAACCGATAATGCGGGAAATCTCATATAATACCAAAAAATGTTTAATTTTCAAATAACTTCTTTTATCAACTTTCACGTTTATTAAAGAATATATAAATTAATTCTTTTATTGCTTAATACATACTAAGTTGCCTATTTGTAGTTTGGTATTTAAACTTTGACAGACACCCTTTTTTTGCTATATACATAAATGTCGACTCGTTTTTCTCCTAGATTTTTTCAACTTCTTAAATTGTTCTCAGTTTCTCAGTTAGAGTTCTAGTTTTCTTCATTTAAGCATTTTAGTTTTGACTTTTGAGTTAGAAAAATTCGCGAAACGAGATGCGAGGCAAGACTATTTACGAGAAATATTCAACGAAAACGGTCAATCGAGATAATATTTGTGACGGGACCAAAATATTTAAACGATAGATCGAGGAAAACGGTAAATCGGGGAACGATTAATGCGGGATTATTTTACATTGTTCTTATGGGTATTTGGCCGGGACTTTGAAAAATAAACGATCCATGCGGGAAAACGAACAATGCGAGAACGGAAGATCGGGGTTCCACTGTATATATATACCATCAGATCATCTTTAATCAGACAAGCATGAAATGTTAACACTTTTGACTATTTTGTTTAAATACAGATTAAATATAATTTTCAAAAAAATTTCGAGCCGCTTATTTTTCACGTCTCCGACTCCGGCCTAAATACTGTGACTCCAACTTTGACTCCACAGCCCTGATTTAAAGTCTTTCAAATATTTTATCGGAGGAAAAGCCAGCATTAGTTGACCAATAGGATTTATTTTTGAGATTGGTAGCAAAACGAATGTATGGCAAAAATGAGCCAATACCCTGTTTATCACACAGAAAAAGGTATGTAAAGAGTTCTCACTCGCTTAAACATCTATTTTCTCTTTCTAAAGCATTTACGCCACCAAAGTCCACGTAAAATAATCTGTGTGTAGGCTATTTAGTCTTGTCAAAAGAGAATCAACAGAAAACAATCTATGACGAAGTTATGCAATTGCAAGTAGTTACAGTTAACATTTATCTTAATCTATTGTGACATCAATTTATATATTTGTTCAAATGTATTTCCTAGATTTTATGATCATAATATTAACCTAATTACCTGGCTTTCAAGTTCATCCTTGTATTAATAAAAACACACTATTCTTTTGTGCTTTGATCGGTTTCGCTCATTGTGAGCATTGTCAACTGACCATCAATGAGCGAAACCGGTCCTGACCTTTTAAATAAAGTGGAATAAAGTACAAAGGGGTGGTATTGTGTTGTTATTAATATAATGCCTTTCCACCAAGTATTGACAGTAAACACCCTAAAAGGGTTCATCCTTGTACTTGAAAGCCATGTGTAGTAGTAGTGACGACTCACTAGAGTTTGAATGTTTCTAACGCCTATAGCTTTTCTTTCTGATTGCAGTAAAATCGTTTGCATAGCACTCGTCGGAGGCAGCAAGGAGTGGAGTGTATCTATGCCAGATCTTGAAGAGGTAGTATGCGTGACGGCAACCGATAATCTGGTGGCAGCTGCGACCACTTCTCGTTATCTGAGACTTTACACTCCGCTTGGTACTCAGCTACATGTAAGCAAAATTATATTTTATTTCCAGGGTCCTTTACTGAGTGGTTAACTTTGTTGGCTTCAGTTCTGGTGCTTACGGGTTTGAAACCCAGTACAAACAGTTTCACGAATTGATATAGGACTTGCCGTTCAAATGCATTAATTGCGTATACAATTGTCTTCGCTACCTGCATAGATGGGGATGTCTGTGATATCTAAAATTACCTCCTGCCTATCTGATCAAGAACGATTAGCTAACCACTACTCATGTCCTTTTTTTTTACCATGTCCACTCCCAATGTGGAGCATATAGACTCCTAATGGAGTTTATTTCAACAGAACTGCTTGTTATTCATTTGCTCAACCTCTCTTTTCCCATAAAGAGTAGGAATAGAAGATAGGGTTAGGACAGGACTAGTTGTTAGATAATTGCTCTCGATACGCCCCGTTCATAGGATAGGATGGGAGGGGGGATTTCAAGACATCACATACATCCATGCCTTCGAACATAAATTTATTAATCGATTCAAAAATCAATTTATCGTCCTAGCCATATCAAACTCTTCTAAAACTTCTTTTGACATCTGCATTATGAGTATATGCTTCACATTGAGAGCATATGTGGAAAAAAAATCTTTTCCATTCAAATATATTTCAGTATCAAACACAACCATGTTTCCTAAACTTTTTAATTGATTCTGGTAGGGAATTTTAGTTCCTACAATTCAATATCATACTTATAAGTGAATGAAAATCAACTTTGAATAATAATTTTACTCTCAAAAGTGACCAAGTCAAAAGCATCTTGTTATCATACCAGCCAAGTTATTGAGAATTGATCAGATCGCAGAATTTGAATCAACTTACTGAATATCATTCAGTATTTTATATAGAATATAAACGCTTAACGTCTGGGTTTTTCACATTGAAAATTTGTTAAGAATAAGTCAAAAAAACTTTCGGCTCCAGAAAAATATAGTGATTCTGACTAGGCAGTGCTCGATACTGGACGCCTCTTCTATATACATATATATAATCTAGATTTGTCTGCTTATATATCATTTATGTTTATGTGTTAAAGACTATCTGTCTGCCTGGACAAATTATCAGCCTCACCGGGAGAGATGGACTTCTTCATACTGTCTACCACATAACAGATCCTGGTGTTCAGGATCAACAGATGGCTATTGACACAATTCAAGTACACGGTATGCTAGTGTGCTAGATGGAAATTCATTTAATCCAAAAAGAAATATCTGATTATGTGCATGTTATGATAAATAATTAAAATAAATAAATAGGCTTTTTCACATATTTTGATTATTTGTACCACTGCTACACACAATAAAAAGATTTTTTGGATACAGGTTAATATGGATCAAACACATAGTTAAAAGTGGAAAATAAACTAATTCATTATTATGCTTAAATAATCTTCTGGAAGTTATTACTTCGAAGCCGAACCTAGATCTTTTTTTGCATTCATCTGTGGGTATGTGACATTCACTATTTTATCAACCCGTAATAGGCAGAAAAGAATCTTAAGTAAAAGTTATTTTATTTGAAGAGTGATTAAAATGTAAATGAATGGTATATAATTTAAAAATATCAGAAACACGACCGCTATTAAAAATCTAGAATAAGAATTTTCAATTTATTATATCTAGGAGACAAGGTACGCACCATAACAGAAGGGACCCGTCTCCCCTTATCTGCAGGAGCTTTACTACGATGGGTCGGCTGTTCCGATAGAGGATCAGTGGTCACAATGGACTCTGCTGGAATTCTCCGTCTTTACCGAAAATCTGAACGTCTATGGCTACCTTTGTGTGAAACTCAGAATCACACCAAAGGTGTTTCTGACACGTTTTATGTTATTTCTGTGAGTACTGAAGAATTTTTTGATATTTTTCATCAGGGTGAAGTAAGATCCATGGTGTTTTGGATGATTAATTAAAAAAGTATGTCGATATTAAAAAATGCGCAAACTTGGGAGACTATTTTTTTTTTAATATAAACTTTTATATTTTTTTTAAATTGGAGTCAGATCATTTTTAAATGCAGGTTGCGGCCCTAGTTGGCATTTTTTTCATGACTTTTGTGAACAAATTAATTGATATTTGAAAATTTTTTAATCATTTCATGATGTCATGTATTTGTATTACTGTCAATAACCTATTAATTGTTGGGCTTCATACCCAAATTTTTAGGTGAGTGAAGAAAATGAATGTGCCCGTTTGGTTTTGTGTAGAGGTGCTCCATTCCCTCCGACTGCCCCTCGGCCGACAGTTATGCAGTTGCCTTTAAAGGTAGGTTTCTAGTTGACAATTTTTGTTGCAAAGATTGTTTCCCATTTATCGAAATTAGCAATTATATATATATTTCTTATAATTCAAATTATATTATTAATATTTAGAAACAATAATATAACACTGATATTTGTTTGATTGTGCTTTTCAGTTACCGTTCTGTGAAATGGAAACAGAAAAGAGTCAACACGAAGAAGGGTTGCGTCGATTGGCATTACTTGGAACCTCCGATGGATCAACGAACACAAGAATTGAAATTACTCTCAAACTATTTGCGGTAATAACTCTTATTATTTCCTGAACATTATTCAGTGTCAAGCACAGTTTTTGTTTCTGCATTTAGCCAAGTGTGTTGCTGACATTGTTTCATTAAGAATATTTCCACGGATGTATTGCTCTAAATATTAGGTAAAACGGAAAGAAATGACATTTTTTGTTACTGTGACAAAAAAAATATTTAAAAAAAAAATGATACAATATTATTCTGTTATATAATTTTCCTCGTTGTCTTTGATCGTCCTCCATAAAAGCAAACTTTTTGATACCCTTTTGCGTAAAACTCTGGTGACTACTGGCAAAATACAAAACCAGGTGAATTTTCACCCGGACAGCGTGGAATATTTTTTCAACGAAGTGATGCTTCATCGACTTTGAAGAATAATAATCCGAAGTGCTATGTCCGGTGAATTATTAAGGAAGTCGCAAGAATTCGAAATCAAGTTCTCTTATTTTTTCTGAGTAATTTTGGCCGCATGAGGTCTCGCATTGTAATGTTGTACAAATCCCGCCTATTGTGTATTGACCAAAAAAGATCGTTTTTTTAATAACCTCTGCTTATAATCGTTCTAGTTGAGCACAGTATAGCTCTGCCGTAACTGTTTGACAGATTTCAATAATTCAAAATGTATTATCTTCGAAACATCCCACCAAACACACCACAAACTTTTTTTAACGTCAATGATGGCCGAGGAGTAGGCACAGTACTTGATTTGGAGATAGCCATGTTTTTTCCCCTGTATTACTGTCAAAGGACCCCATTTTTTGTCCCGTATTATCTTTCTGAGAAATGGATCCTTTTTCGTCCTTGACAATAAGAAGTACAGATGTCACGCTTGTTCCAAGGCCGTTTGAGAAGTGGTGTGTTTTTGAGAGAGATCCTGTGTTTTTTCATCTTTTCAGATGAACTTGCACAGTTGTTATTGGACACCAATTCGTGTGACAAGTCCAACACAATTTTACGGGAATCAGCTTTCCACCAATGATTTTTAGGACGTCAATCATCGATTTTTGAGGTCTTCCTGTTTTTGGTTTGTCCTTTAACTCCCTATCGCCACTTTTGAACTTTTGAAACCATCTAAAGCACTTTCAAAGTTTCAAGAAGTCACCGTAAATGTCACAAATGGTCTTCGTAGCTTTTTTTGGTTTTAATCCTTTATCGAATAAAAACAGCATAAAACAGCGCAAATGTGTTTATTCAATCTCAGGCTTCTCCATTTTTCCACAACGGCAAAAAAATTATAAAATATGTTGAAATGGAAAGAGTACACACAGAGCTTTAAAATAATACCAACCCCGACGTGTTAGCTCAACGGCAACCGTTGACAAACAGATTTTAAAGTGACGCGCCAGAAAAAATGTCATTTCTTTCCGTTTTACCTAATATATTTGAGTTTACTTTCAATTGATATCAAGTTTTATCTGATATAATTTATGTAGATGTTACATCATCATGAAGACGGCAGTGATACATTGATAATAATAATCATTTCAGATTTGGCACGATTCTTAATTTTCATTGTGATTTTTCAATTTTCTTAAGTTATATTACATGATTTAAGATATTTTTTTGCAGTTTGTTTTGTTGGTGCATGTACACCTGACTGTAACATCTTTATATCTGACAAATAACTTGTAATAAATATTTTAGCTGGCATGCCGAAGTGAAATAGAACAACGTGCGCTGGAGTTGATTGAAATGATTGCTGAGCGCCGCGCCGTAGCGCCTGCTGCACGTTATGCATCACGCCTCGGCAAAATGCATCTTGCGGATAAACTATCTGGATTAGCTCAACAATTAGAAAACCAGGAAATACCTCAAGAAATAATGCAGGATGATGATTCGGAAGAAACTACCGATACACAAGATGCTAATACGAGTTTGATTATTTCACACCACAAATCTAGAGAAAGGGTGGCTCCTCTTAAACCCGCCGTAAGTTTACTAATTACTAATATGCCAGTCATTCATAACACTCAAAAATTTTATGCTTGAATATTTCAATGTGATATACCAGAGATTAACGCATCCTAAATAGTTGCCTTTTTTTGTTGGATGAACAAATAATTTCAAATGACTAGATTCTTTTCTACAAGATCAATATTTTATTTTTTTTGTCTTTCACTTCACCTGCTAAATCACAAAATAACGCTAAAAGAATAAAGAGATTAATAAAGGAGTGGGGAAAGACATTCCTTAAATCAAGCTCGAATATTATGTGTATATTAGCCCGTATAGATATAATATATTCCAAAACAGATTTTTTTTAATCAGAAATACTTCCTGTAATTTTTAGCCTATGCCAAGATTATCCCAAGGAAATCGAAACCCTTTCCGCAAGACAATTGAATCTGCAGATCTAAATGGCGGCTCCAGCCCTCTTTCACTCACTGACAGAGCTTTAGTAATCAACCAAAATACTGCAACTGAATCTCCCTCCCAATCCGTAAGTTCATATCATTTTTATGAAATCATTTTGCAGATTAAAACCACAGGTGTGCGAGGCACCTAATACATGTTCTATTTCACTTTAAAGTTGTTCACTGTCAATACTTGGTGGAATGGCAATATAATAAAAATAATAAAAGATTTTTAGTACTTTTTCCACATAAAATTTATTTGATCAGGACAGGTTTCACTCGTCGCGAGCATTATCAACTGATAATGCTCGTGATATCAAATGAGTGAAACCTGTCCTGATCAAATAAATTTTATGTGGAAAAAGTACTAAAAATCTTTTATTATTTTTATCATCTTCTATTTCTTTTGTGATATAGCTTATCGCCTGCGATTTATATTATTTACTCATATTTATTTACTCATATTTATTTGAATGACCTGTCATTCAAATAATATGAGTAATTTTTTTGATTTTTACTTGTTTTAAATGGCAATAATAATTCTTAATTTGTCTATGGTCTTATCAACTAACTGCTTGCCCTCGTTTTTTATGAACTAACAACATTCAACTTTTGTCAGGTTCCAAAGAATTTTCCATCTGAAACATTCGTCCAATGGTATCAGCGTAATAAAGAAAACCTTCAAGCGGAAAATACGGATCTCACTCCAGAACAGCTGACCAAACTTGCCATGAAAACTTTTAAGTCTCAGCAGAAACAAAATTCAGAAAGTAGTACCCCCAAGCGAAAACTTTCTCCTCCTCCTGAGGATGGAAAATCAGCAGGTGATGGAAAGGTCGCTCCGAAGCAATCCAAATTAAGTGCATTTGCTTTTCAAAAAAGAAATTAAACCAAAAATTTATGATGCCTTCTCGTGAAATGAAGCTTTTGAAATATTTTTTATGGTTATTCCTTGATAGAATCTTATCATGACCCATAAAGTGAGACTGCCTTAGTTAACTAGAAAACCCATTAAAAATAGAATACCAATGTATATAATATATTAATAAATTTTCTGGAAAACCATTGATCTATTCAATTGTATGAATAGTTCAACTTAATCTACCAAATTTGACACCACTTTTACTCGATTTGTTTTAAAAAAATTTGCATGTTGTTTTTATCTTATTACATGTATAGTGATTTTAGGTTTTAATTATTGTTAGTGGCGCATTATTTAAATACATTCAAATTACATTGTTTTATGTTGTAAGTCTTATTAAAATAAAAAGAGCGATTTATTTTGTTAATTTTTTTATTTACTTTCATATATACGCACAGGTGAGAAAAAAAACAGGATATATCATTTTACTAAATTTATTTTGTGACATTGATAATGTGTACTCTTCACTACTGGGTGCAATTTAAATCATTGAAAAAACAAAAGCTTTTTTTCATCGGTAAATTTAAAATTGGTCATTTAAAATCTATCTTCAAACTGCCCCCTAATCATATTAATCTTTAAGTCAGATTGTGTCTTAAAACAATCTCCAGAATATTATTCAGTCAATTCTCTTTAGGCCGTGGGAATATTCCTTCATCAAACATTCGTTTCCACTCTGTGCCGTGTGGATACACAAATTTTTCAATCGAGTCTGCTATAAATTCAGTACTATATCCTGGAAGCTAAAATAAAAAATAACAATAATAGCTTTAACATTAAGCCGCATGAGTAATTTTGTTCAATTCAATTAAATACGGGACTTTCATATCGATAAAAAAACAATATTCCCAAATATTTTACCTGTGGTGCAAGATAATGGGCCTTGTTAACTCGTGCGGGATCTACAAAATGCTCATGTTGCTGATCGACATATTCAATGTAACGATTTTCCATCGTACCTGACAAGCTCATATAGTCCCACATTTGAAGATGCTGTACCATTTCACAAAGTCCCACTCCACCAGCATGAGGGCATACCAATACTAAAAGTAAGTTTCTAAACTATATATTTATGGCATGATACATCACGAATTGAAATGAAAAAAAATCAACGCATTTTACTTTGTTCTCGGTTCTCACTTAAGTATTGAATAAATCCACATGGAGTTAAAGATACAGAAAAGAATTAAATCACATCATTTATTCGAAAAAAAAAACATTTACTATTTCGTATTTTGATTAATTGAACTTTTAATTAAAAAGTGATCTAATTGATGAAAAGTACACCTATGGATTCAAACCAAAAACAGCATTGTTACAAAAATATTACAATCTGGTAGTATTGTCAGCTCATGTAGTCTAGTGATGAGACATCCACCTTGCTTCCAAAAACATCGTATTCAATTCCTGGCTAGGTCAAATATCAAGAGATTTTTTCAATTCAACATTTAGGATTAAGAGCATCCATGGGTGTTTTTGATATCTTTCGTCTTCTAATTGATATTTGGTTTATTTCTCCTTGTTCATCTTTCATAAGTGAGTTAAAATTCCATATATAATGTAGCATACATAATATTAGTCAAAGTTATCGGAAAAAAGCTATATTATTTAAACAACTACCAAATTACCTTTGAGTTTATGAGCCATTAAATAAACTGAAAGGATTTCATTGATCCCTCCAATACGAGCTGAATCAACCTGACAGAACTGCATCGCTCCGGCCTGCATAAATTGCTTAAACATTACCCTGTTTGCACACATCTCTCCTGTTGCCACTCCAATACCGAATGGTCTTTAAGTATAAACAAAAGTAATTAATTAGATATTTCTCATATTGATGTGTATTGACAAACTATCATTTAAACTTGGAAGATTCTTATATTTATCTTTCAATGCAATTATAAAGATTAAACACATTTTAAATTAATTTGTATAAAAAATCAATTAACCTTAAAGCTTTTGAAATAGTAGCATGACCCAAAATATCATCAGGAGATGTTGGTTCTTCAATCCACAGAGGTTTGAACTCCGCCAACTTTTTCATCCATGAAATTGATTGATTCACATCCCATGCCTGATTAGCATCCACCATCTTGAATAATTTATCAATGATTATGGCTTGGAATAAACCTGGTATGAATATAAGAAATCATTAGAAATCGTCCTAGATTATTAAAAAAAGTTCGTTATTCAGGATGTAGATTTACCTGACTCAAAACCATTATTTTGTCATTCTTAGCACCCGTAACCTTCACTTGAGCATTTAATTAGAATAACAGTCTTGACTGGGATCCCATTTGCTTTTAATACGTCTCACAGGGGCATTGGCGGATCCAGAAATTGTCCCAGGAGGGGGCCATTCAAGTTGAAAATAAACATGATACATAAATAATACATTAAAAAATAGATGATTTTAAAATAATATATCTACATAAAAATAGACAATAAATAATTAAGTATGTATTCTATAAAACATAGTAAACTAAACAATTAAAGAGCCCATTTCACAATAAAGTTTTGATAAAATAGAAAAATGGTAAAAAAAAATCTTCTCAGGGGGGGGGCATGGCCCCCATAGCCCCCCCCTTGGATCCGCCAATGCACAGGGGACACAAATGCAAACTATCAAAATGTCCTCGTAATTAAATAAAGTTATATCTAAGTGTCCTAGGAACTCAAGTTATGTGTTAAGTCTACTAAGATTAATCAAACACAAAGATCAGAATCAATTTTCTCACCAAGATTGTTTAAGCTATGATAATGCTGGAAACACTGAGGATACCTAACCGCATGTCAAATACTTTTTTTATATGCAGTGCTACTACCTAATCGTTAGTCCAATCCCTTGGACTGTACTTCTGTTTCTACAAATTGTGAAAAAGTGATACAATATGTGTGTGAGCCACTTAAGAAACTCTGAACATATATAAACCACATCAGCGCTTTTTCATTATCTTGCTCCGCTGAAAAGGTTTTTCAGCTTATGTGAGTACATTAATGGGAATATTCAAAGTTTTGAGCAGATATATAAGTCCAATTTCTGTTACTATATCAAAGTGATATGAGAATCGATGACGGAACAACCACTAAATATAAAACCATCAGCCTTGAATTCTATGTATATCAATATTCCAAAGAGTACTCTGTGAACAAACACATTTTTTAGGTATAATTATAACAATTTGTTCCATTCGTACTTTAACATTTCATCAGATTCTTATCAATCATATCAATTTGATTTGAACTCTATTTTATTTTTGCCCTCTAAAATGTTTATATCGTTATCTTGGTATTGCATAATTATTTTCAATAAAAAAATTCAAAGAGTGTACTTGCTTTAGAGAACTCTAGAGAATATTCAAGTTAATTGAATCCTATTGACTCAAAACAAAAAGATATGATTTTTATAATAGTTACCAAATTGTTCTTATCTCCGATAACTTCTCGAACCACCTTGCATCTTCGATAATCATCTTCATAATTCGTTCCAACTTTAACCTTAAAACTGTCAAATCCCATGTCCATATATTTCTTTGTCAAAGCTTTAACCAATTCATCAGGGTACCCCATCCAACCTGTGAATCATTGAGATTGTTATTGTTAATGTCAGTATAGATAGTTGAGTAAATGTAGGTTTAAACATAATTCTGGTGAAGGCATACGCCGAAATTGCTATCAACTAATATAAAAAAAGCCAGCCTGTGTGGTCGAGTGGTCAACATCGTTGGCTACCGCTACGGAGGACACGGGTTCGAATCCCGGTACGGGCAGTTTTATAAATTGATTTTTCAATTGATTTATGAATTTCTGTTCAAAGGCATGGATGTATGTGATGTCTTGAATTCCCCCCTCCCACCCATCCTATCCTATGAAAGGGGCGTATGGAGAGCGATTAGCTAACCACTAGTCCTGTCCTTGCCCTTTCCTTCTATTCCTACTCTCTTTGGAAAAAGAGAGGTTGAGCAACTGAGTAACAAGCAGTTCTCGTAGAAACATTTCTGTTGAGATAAATTCCATTAGGAGTCCATATGCTCCATATTGGGAGCGGACATGGAAAAAAAAATATATATATAAAAAAAATTGTAGAACTAAATACTTTGCTATTTTTTACGTTATTACCAAAATCGATATCTCAAAAATATTTTTAAATTTCACTGTATCATATTTTATTAACATACCAACTTGAGTTGTGTACGCAGGGTATCCATAATTTAATAATGTGGCGAGTCGTTTTTCCCTTCCAGCCTTTGATTTTTTCAGCATATCAATAGCTTCCTCAGGAGTTATGACATCTGTTATATAGCGAAAATCAATTGTTGAAACTAGTTCCTTGGCAAAGAAATCATGACAAATATTAATGTAGGACTTACTTGTGATTACACAGTTTTAACTGTTAATTATATGTGAAAATGTATTTTATTTATAAAAAGAAAACACTTTTTTTCACTTCAAGTGTTTATGATGATCAAGATTAGTTTCAGTCATCATGAGGATTTTCTGCTCTGATGAGACTCACATAATTATAATACACTGAGTAGTTACAAAATAGCTATCATCAGTGGCGGATTAAGCACTTTGGAGGCCCCAGACGCAATAAATTTTGGAGGCCTTGTTTTTCGAATGACATAAAAGTGCTGTAAAACTCTTCGTGAATAATAATGAATTTTGAAAACTGAAATCAAAATATAATAATAAGGATGAGTGATGTTATTTTTGAGGCCCCAAGCACTGCGCTTATGGGCTTATGGGGTAATCCGCCACTGGCTATCATTATAGTTTATTATTTTTGTGGAACTAAATGTATTGCTATTTTAGCTTATTATTTCAGTTAAATAAATTAAAAGCAGAGTCATACTTAGAGTGCATACATCTACTACACAGTAGGTATGAGAGGTATCCAAAAGTAAATTCCATTAGTATGTTATTAACAATATCAAAAAGATTGATCTTTTAAGAGGCCTGGATACTAGGCCTACTTGAAATGCATGATGTAGGCCACCACTGAGTGACTTGTAACTTTAAATTGTATTGATTGTATATCTCTTAATATTTAGGGTGTGGAATTTTATATATATATAGGTAACTAATTAGTATACATAACCACAATATTCTTACTTCAGGTTCCATGTCTGCTAGCAATTTCCAGACTGGTTTCCCTTCTATCCGTGCCCACATGTCCCACAGTGCATTTATTATTGCAGCTACAGCCAGATGCGCAACGCCTTTCTCCGGCCCAATCTTTATTCAAGTAAAGGTTTTAAGCTTAGATTTGAATTACTGTTATCAACAATTTTGTTATGTCAAATCAATATTTGAATCAGTGCTGTTCAAAAGTGGATAGATCTCCATTGATTGTAACCAAATGATATGAATTTAATTTGTTCTAAAACATGAAGTAAATTTCTTGAAAATTACCACGAATTAATTGACTTTTACCTTCTTTTCCCGTAGTAACAAAAATGTGATATTTTTTTAGTTATCCACTTTTGATCTGTGCTCAATTAATTAAGGAAGATATTACATAATTAATTATTAATTAATACAAACTTAAATAAAGAATTTAATTCTTCAAAAGTAGTTTTTTAAATAAGGAAAAGCCGATTTAAAATAACTTTAAAAAAGCCTCTTCAAAATTTGAAGTAATGGTTTGAAATAATTGTCTCAGTTCAACTTGGCTTAATTTTTTTTTTTTAATATTTATCAATAAGAATATATCTTTACCCATCTCATTTGCGAATCGCTTGTCAATATACGCCAGAAGGAAGCAAAATCTTTAAAGATATCTGCAGCGTTTTTGCCCAAAAGAAAAGATTTCATAGATTTACAAGCTAACACAACCACTTCTGTTCCTCTGCCGAGGGTAAATGTTAGCCCGTATCCTACTTTACCACCATCAGTATTGATTGTCACATAAGCACTAGAGTAATTTGGATCAGTATGCTGTAAGAATAAATAATAAACGAATAAGTCGATGCTTTCATTATGTAAATACTAAATTATGAAGAATATCATTTCAATCGCTTGATTTAAAATCAGCAGAATAACAAATATCAAGTTTAACCCAGTTAGGTAAGCTTTATAATAATCATTGCAATATATTTTTGATTATACTTGTGATTTTACCACCTTTTTAACTTTGAGCTGCGGGTGTTATTATATATGTGTGCAATATAATATAATACATTTTTTATTTTCAATAAAAATAACAAACAATACACGATTATAAGTATTAATCATCACCAGTGCATCTGAACCGTGGCCTCCGATAGAAGTAGGAAATCGAATGTCTTGAACATCGACACTGGTGATCAGCAGGCCTCGCTTATCAATAATCATTGTGAAATAAAACACTGTTCCTTTTAATGTAAATTATTTATTTGATATTGCACAATATTCACGCTTTTTCAAAATCTCACATCGACTAACAAGTAGTCAAGAAAAATTATTATATTATACACACAGAATTATCTCTCAGCCTCTATCATTATTATAAACCCTTTAAGAACCACATTTAATGATAGAAAAATATGTCATCACATGTAGCATCGCTTATATTCGGTACGATAAAAAAAACAAATTTTATCTATAAGTACCACAGCATTTTTTTATGATAACTTCAGTACATAAATCTTAATAAGTATTTACTGATACTCTACAAGAAACAGATCTTCGAAAAACATTGTTCACTGGAAAAACTTTTGTTTATATTATAACTATGTTAAATGCAATAATGATAACCTTTTATTTAAGTTTGACTTTCAATTCTCGGTGACAGATAATTAACTCGCTGGTTTCTATCTTAATTCAGATGGCATGAATTTAGAATATCTTACATTGACAACTTACATATTTTCTACAATCAACTCAAGTCAAAAGTAATCTATTTGAAGCATTAAACCACCGGTAGGGAACCTGGGACATTCTGATTACTCAATTGCCACCTCTTGACCGATTTAAAAAAAATCATTTCATTGTTCTCATTCATTTACAAAGTAGTTTATATTTTTTAGCATATTTAATTGAAGGATCTTAAAATTATTAGATTACAGATAAATGAATGCGATAAATAAGTTCTCGCCACTGGACTATGTAATAGTTCAAGTGTCTCTATTCAACCAATATATAAAAGCATCGTAAAAATAATTACACCACACTGTGCCATAGCTTTATCTAGGCAAAAATTTGAGGTTATTGACTCCATTTTGATTCCGCAGCATAGTTTGATAACACTAATCAAGTCTTAAAATATGGTTTAAATGCAGCTTAGCACAAAATAATGTGTACATGTTTAAATGTAAAATGTGTAATATGTTGGTTAAAAAACTATCACAATAATATTTTTAAAACAAGAATTTCCATCTTGATACGGTAAATGTAACAACATACAATATTTGATGAATAATAATTGTAAACTTGTAAAAAACTTATAGCAAAAATAAGCTTCGAAATGGTTATTGACAACAATTATGCCTTTTGTATTATAAAAAATAATTAAAAGGTTGGAATGCATTCAGGTGTTAATAAAAATATGTTTTGATAAACAGTACAGATATACTAAATCAACATTTCACTCAAATTATTATCACACTTGTTTACTCTATGTTATTAGATAATAAAGGAAAGGTGAGGCTGAGATTGTATATCATCAGCTTAGAGTAAAAAGCTTGTAACTCCACAAAATGCCACTTTACAGGGGGGCATAAAATCACAATAACATTACAACAAGGCTTCGTTAAAGAAATCCGACGATTTTCCTTGATGTTGGTAACTATTAAGAAAGTTTATTGTTCATTTAATTGAAGGAAATGTTAATATCTTTAAAAATTATGAAGTTTTGAGTTTAAAAAAATCATTGCACTCAGCATTTAAAAATAGTTTTTTTGGTAGTTCGAAAGTTAGAAGCTTTGCACTCTAGGCTTACGATATTACTGTTGTAGATTTAATATATATTATTAAAAAAAGGTAAAATCAATAAAAGCAATTAATTATTCTTTTAATCATACATAAAGCAAGATTATTTTTCAGCAATATTATCAGTGTCAAGATTTAAGATTTAATCATAAAATTGTTTTTTTTAGATTATATTATATTCCTACAATAAAATAGCAATTGAAAATTGGTAGAAAATTTCAATAATACCTTCCAAGTGACATCCTACAATTGAGCTCTTTAGAAGTGAAGTGAGTCAAGTAGCAAAATGGTGTAACTTTTCTATCGGAATTTTAAGAACGATCACGATTTTTAATAGCTTTTTTGTGGATTGCATATTTTTATTTTAGAAAGAAAACACTATTGCAGTGTGTATTTAGTAGCCTCATTTGACTTTTGACTCACTTCACTTATTAGGGGCTCAATTGATAAACAAACTATGATACTGAGAGTTAAAATAGACTTTCTCATACACATAAAATTCATAGATCAAACACTGTAACAGATTAATAAGATTACATTTTATAATTACTTTGAAAATATTTATTTTTAATATAATTATTAAGAGAAACATATGTAAATATTATACCAATGCAATGTGAGAGTATATTATAACAAAGAGGAAATAATTGTGTTAACACATTGTCTGTGGGCCATTTTTATATTATAAGCATTATTATTTCTTAAATAAAAAAATCTAATAACAGAATTATTATTCAAGAACAAAAATAAAATAATCTTCACCAAAAAATCTAACAACAATCCTGAAGAATGTAAAAAAAAAGATAAAAGCAAAAAGTTTGTTTATCCTATAGCTCAGGGATGGCAAACCTTAGACACGCGTGCTTTTAAAAATAATTTATTTTTACTGCATGGGCGCGCTGCGCTACGCAGTCGAGAAATAATACTTGAAGATTTTTGGCAAGCGGACCCAAAAAAGTTCACCATCCCTGCTATAGCTATTGTATTTCAACAATTTAAAAAAAAAATACTGGTATTTTTAGACTATGCTTTCACTTCCAACTATATATTCAAATTACAAGGTAGGTAGGTGGTGCATAATTATTTCTTTGCAGAATATCTATGTTTACATTTACATTTCCGATACCCAATTGCTAATTTAATAAAAGACTTGTTTGGTTGTCTCTTGTTACCCCCAAACAATGTGTTGAACATCCAAAAGTAATGCTAAATTTTATTTAACCTGTTTCAATATAGCTAATAATGGTGATTCAAAAATTCTTATGTATAAATAAATCGATTCTAAATCGAAAATATATATTTTATTCATTATGATTAATTTACTGTTATTACTTTTCAGAAAACAAATGCATTTGTTCAAATTTATTTGTATTTCACTACAGTTGTATCACAAGGCAGTGCAAACAGGAAATGGTGGATTCAATAAAGTATGTTACATATACCAATTATATTACAATTAATTCTGAGAAATAATACAAACATTTTACTCAGAATACTAATATTTTGCAAATAATACAACAATAAAAAAACCATACTTAAAAGGCCGATTCAATTTATTGATAAGATAGACATTATTAAATACATATAAGCAAAGCAATAACACATGAGGAAAGAAGGATATGAGTGCAAATGAGTTCATCGTCTGATTTTATCAGTGTTGCGAACTTTCTCTTTTCAATGCTTTTACATACTATACATATTAAACTTAACATAAATAAAGCTATCGCTTACTATACTTACAAAATAAATTTCAAAGAGACTGAATCGTTTTGATAATTTTTATTATGTTATACATATATTTTTTCGCTTATAAATAAGCAGTTTCCTTCAAATGAAATTTTAACTCGCAATTTCGTTTTGAAAACATCACATTACCACATATTCAGATTTATTTTATACTAATGACGTTATAGATACCGACACTTTGGAAAAATATTCTAATATTATTATAAGTAGGCATTTAATTCGAATGAATACCTACCTAAAAAATAACATCTCAGTTTTAATATTGTTTACGTAAATATACCAACAATCGAGGATTTGAGATTTTGATATGGCATGTTAATTAATATCTAGCATAATTAATTTTACTTTAAGATCACAGAAATTTTGAAGGATGTTTTCTTTTTTCAAAAACTTTGGTTTAAAAAAATATTTTCACTTTTTTATTATGCTGTTAGCACATTCTTATTTTAATAAAGCATCTTTAAAGAGTTAGCATTTTATTAATAATGGTATTATGTTATTTTAATGTAAAAACCATGGCTGTGGAGTCATTTGACATAGATAGATTTGATAAATCATTATGATGCATTGATGTAAAAAGCACATTTGTTAACGACATTTAATTAAAAAGGGAGTCACCTATTATAAACTATAAATCACAACTCAAACTTCACAGCTCTGGTTATAAACAACAAATATTCACAGGAATGTCTAGTTTTGGAATACAGTCAATATAACTAACCATATATCAGTTTTTATTAAAATTATTTCTGAAAAATAATTTGTTCAGTTCATGGAATTCTTCAATATCCAAAAACCCATAAATTTATTTCTCGAATAACATATTATTTCACATTCTCACATGATGATAACCTTTCACTTAACTGGCCTCGACTTTATCAAATTTAAATTTATTATCTGATTAAATTTTATATCAAATCGTATTGCATAGTGTGTATTTAAAAGCTTATTATACATTCAGACTTTCGTTTAATCATTTTTCTCACAAATAATTAATTTAACATAAAAAGAAATTATAAAATGAACGACTGTAAAGAGTCTAGAATAAGAAAATGACTATCAATACAGAACAGTGCACTAAAAGATCGATTACAAATATATCTTACATGTTCTTAAAATACCAGACTGTAATAACACATTCCATACAGAGTAATTTGCATGCAGAACGCCATTACTCGCTATCAGAATAGTTCTTCGATGAAGTTTTGGAAACGAGAGCCAGGTCTCTAACAAGAGATTTCTTTCCCTCTTGCCATAGTTGTGTGCATAGCTCTCCTAATGTTCTTATTTCAATGCGGGTCCAATCCAGAAAAATTTGGTAGATGACCTATAAAGTAATGAAAATATCATAATTATGATGCAGGTAAATTCTTTCACCGGAGTGGGGATCATAGTATGCGCTACATTGAGCATCTGTCAATTCCCAACATTTTATTGCATGATTCCAACTAAGCAATATGCGTGCAAGTATTGCTTTTTACTTTAAATAATGGTTCAACATCTCAATATGCCAAGTAAAAGTAGTCAATTTACAGTAAATTGGGGAAAGAATTAATTTAATTTTCCTTGTGATTAATTAATTTCATAGGAAAAAGAGTTGCATACCTCGGATATACCCTTGTGATGATGAGATTCGTAAAAAATATCTATCATTCCTTCGTCGTAGCCAAAATTACGAACAACTGCACGCCACCCTGCACCCAGTTGTTTGCTTACTAAATCCAAATGATCATGTTCCACCTGTGCAAGAAATTTAATTTGCACTGATTATTTAAATTTTAAAATAAAGCATGCATGGACTTCTAATGGAGCTCATCTCAACGGAAGTTTTTCTATGAGAACTGCGAGTTACACACTAGCTCAACTTTTCTTTTGATAGAGGGTAAGGAAAGTAGGATAGGGCTAAAACAAAACTACCTTATCACTCTGTAGTTAGGACTGAATGCTTTCTAGTCATTATTTACTCTACAAGGTTTTGAATTTAGTAAATTTTCTGAAGCAAAGATCCAAGCAATATTCCAATAATGTTCATTAAATAATTTTGTTGATTTTTAACCAATTGAAAATAAAATGTTCAACTTAATTAAAAACAACAAAAATCATAACCTCAAATTAAATCATGCAAGTAGTTCACATAAGCAAGATAAATAATTGAAACAATTTTTAACCTTGTCATTTGATTCCATCGCAATCATAATGGATTGTGTTTTAGTTATAACTGGTTCACAGTTCTCTTCTACGTCCGATTTGCCTGATGAGTTAATGTTGTATGTAATTTCAGGACCCCAATGAATGCCGTTGGAGTTTATAATATTGATCACACTGCCATTTGCTGGAAAATAAAGAAACTGTTGGGTGATCAAAAGTAACAATTATCATCATGAGTAATTATATACATGAGCAATAAATAAGCATGAGAATATATTATAGTTCTAACAAAATTCTACGTTATTGAATAAATTTACTGTCTTTCATTCACAAAAAAAAAATATACCAGCTGTTACTTCTTCACCAAAACTGTTGACCTTTAATTCCAGCATTCAACTGGCTAAACAATGGATTTTATTTGCACAAAATAAAACTTGATTAATTTCATTGTAACCTTTTCTCGCTAAGCCGAGCTAAGCAGTCAAGGTAACTGCTCCTGGCAAACACTTGAAAGTGCTTAATGCTGTTAAGTTACAGGATACGCCCAGTACGCACCGTAAATCCGTAGCTTATGGTGACAGGTTCAATCGTGTGTAAACTGGGAAGATAGGTTCGCAATAAGCCTTTCTTACATTGACAGCTTAGTAAGATATGTTGACAATACTTCAATTATAGTCGTAAAATATTAGTTATAGTCGTAAAAAATAGCGAAAGGTATAACTATTATACTTTGTTAATGAAATTAGGTCACTGCATGCTTATCTACTGCCATCCCACAAGACACACAAAATCCTCTTTACAAATTTTGAATTTATTTGATGATTCGCCACTACTGCCAAATATAATTTGTATTAGGCTTCAGCTCTAATTTAGTAATAATTATACGAATTTGTTACTAGCTACATTGCAAGGGATTTTTTTAGAATAAGAAAAAAGAGGATTCACGAAAGACGAAATGAATATTTGTAAAAAAAAAACAAACGAAAAGTAATAATACTAACCGTGAGTGCTCATGGGAGGTGGGTCAATTTTGCTTGGATTAAACGTTGGATTTTCATCTGATGGGATATTTTTTTTGGCTTTCCGCCTTTCGGGTCTGACAGGTGGTACATCAGATGTGTCTGATGATTCTTGAAAACTGTTATTTGCATCAGTATTCTCAGCAGGTACCCTCCTTCGACTAGGAACTGCATCAGTTCTTAGCGTAGAGAATTGTTTCGATATCTTAGAACTTACTTTATTCAATATGTCCATCTTGATTGAGATTTTCTCAACTATTAGTGCAAACAAAATCGCATAGGAAGGATGCCTTCACAATCACTCCCTGTAAATACGATAACCTTCGGAAGTCGTTGGGTCAGGTTTTTCCAGTGTATTTTTAATGGTCAGCTCAGATACAGTAGTCTCTTCAAACACCCAAAACTCATCGATCTCTTTGAAAAGTAATGATTTAGTATCGAATTGGTTCAGTATATTTTTTCATAATAATATTACAACTTTATACGTCACAACAAAAAGTTTTGTTTTCTAATGAAAAGTTTTGTCATGTCAAAAGTATTACACTTATTGCCAGCAATGAGAATATTTTATTGTACACATATTGCTGTCAGCCTTATAAAATACGATAAGTTCTTTGCTCCTTCTCAGTCTATTTTCGTTTAATTTAAATCATATTTAAAATACTTTTTCTCAAAATTATGTGCTCAGAGCACTCATGCATTTTGTAAGACCACATTGAAAGTCGAGATGACACTATGTTGAATCATGGCAACACCAAATATGTCTGTCATTGAATGTTTTGTATTTCAATTATTTTATTAGCTACGGTTTGCAGATAAAACTGCGTTAATGTAAGATGGAGCGACGGTGAAATAAGATCATCATGTTTTCCAAAAATAATTTGAATTCTGCGATAAAGGAAAATCCTAAAACTGGAATACATTTCTCTTACTGGATATTGGTGGTACTCAGATTCCTATTAGCTTTAGTTCCTCAAAATGGTTACATACATCCTGACGAATTTTTTCAAACATTGGAACCGATTGCAGGTACGAATTTATTTCATAATATGTATGGTTAAAGTTATTATAAACACAATCCAAATGCAATATTTATTAGCACCATCTCGGGATTAGAAAGCTGACAACGGCTGACAACTTCAACAGTGGATTACTTACCACATGGAGTACTACATACACTCAACAGTCAAGACCTGAATAAAACCTTTCTATTCGGAATCAACTTCATCAGAGGGGGAGACACATTTCATTATGGAATTCATCTTATTATTAAAATGACCCAAATTAATATGGAAAGCTACATTGTGACCTATTAATATTTTCTAAAATAAACGAAGATAATTGAAAATGATCAATATTAAATTCATGTAGATAGGAATATATTTTCATGTTGAAAAAAGTAACCATGTTTTTGATGACTTAATATGTAACAGAAACATTTACAGTACACATTTTGAATTCATTAACATGTACATGCTTTTTGACTTTGAGATAAATAAGGTTTCGTTAATCATCACAGCCTACACTATAGCATATAAACTATACTTAAGATTAAAAATGTTAAGCCTCCAGAGACGAGTTTTTGTTTCAATAAAATCTAATTTTTCAGCCGTATTGAATTCACAGATAAATTTTATTTCTAGTAAAAATAAATCATCAAGCCTTTGTATAGAAAAGCCGTGTAACCATATGGTCACACAAACATTAGAGGTTGAAATATTGCTAAGCGTGACACATTAAAAATATTTACAATTTGACCTCTTTAAATCAACATAATTTCAACACAAATATATTAATTAGTAAAAGTAGTGTAAAGATTTTAAAGTTTTAATAAAATAATAACTAACAATTGCAAGATGTCTATTAGTAAGACAAAAAAAAATCACGTGCTTTGGTAGTTGTGATGGTCTCCGCCGGTGGCGGCTCCTGACCTAAAATCTTGGGTGGGCTAGAGAAAAGCATATTTCCACTTCACCTTATACATTAATCTACAAGCAAATTAACAAATACTACGACACTACTGCAATGCATACATTATTATTTAATAAAATCAATGCTAATGTAACTAAGAAATAATAGAATAATAATACGGAATCCTTAAATTCGTCTCTTTCAAAGTGAAATAACAAGTACCTACTAAAAGCAGTACAGAACTGTCACTTGCTGTCACTGAAAGTCTATACCTGTCACTTTCATACAATACAACGATATTGGTATTTGTGTTTCAATGCATAAGTATGCGTAATGGGCAGATTCTGTTTAGCCCCCAACGATCAACAGAAGCTTGACAGATTGAAACACAATCGTTTGTGTTTGATGACGTTTCCGTACATACAAATACAAAAAAAATCTAATAGTGCTTAATTGCGCCCCAGTGTAAAGAAATATTGTCCGTGGATACGGGCTTGAACGATATAGCCCCTGAGTGGTGTTGCCAGGCTGACGTGACGTTACCTGTTCCCTGTGAAGTATTTATAGGGTTATTGTTTTTTTTTATGCCGGCTCAGTTTAAAATTGTAATACAAAACACAATCGAGAATATGATTGTAGGTAGACGTAACATTGTCTTATATTGACAGAGGAAAATTAAAACAAAGATATTATATTCATTTGGGAAAGGTTAGTTATGCTTATAAATGTATTTATTTTGTTCAGCGGCCGAATTGCTGTTCATTTTTATTCAGCCATCTAAAGTTTTGGGTGAAAAATGCAGGTCGGGCTTAGCCCACCTAGCCCAGTACCTAGAACCGCCACTGGTCTCCGCTGTTATTGAATACTTGAATTGAATGAAGGCAACGGGTAGAAGAAGGATGAACAGTGAGTGGACTCAATACACAACGATGTTTACTTTTACCAGTCACACTCTTCTTTGAAGGGTTAAGTGTTTCGTGTTAAAAGAAAATAAGTGAATGAAATATGATATAATTTTATGTCACCGAAATATTCTTTTTCGTGATAAACAATTTCTACTGTTCATTAAAATTTCCTACCTATTAACTGAGCAGTTAACGTAGTTGGATTCAGTGATGATGCTCATGGGATCGTATGCCAGTATAGACAGTTCAATTGATTTTTCAATCAAGTTATGGATTTGTATTCAAAGACGTGCATGTTTGTGATGTCTTGAATTACTATCCATCCCACCTGATCCTAAAAAGAGCCGTATCGAGAGTAGTAAGCTTATAACTAGTCCAGCCCTAGCCTTATCCTTACTCTCCGATCAAAAGATAGATTGAGCAAATATATAACATGCAATTCTTGTAGAATTTTTTTGTCAAGTTAAGCTTCATTAGAGTCTATATGCTACACATTGTGGTGTGTAGCACTGGACAAAGCGGACATGGTGAAAAGAAAAAAAAACAGTTTGAAATTAAATTAGGTGTATAAATAACACTTGCTGTTATGTTTAATTTGAAATTTCATTACAATCATAACATTTATTTTAAATAAAGGAAATACATAGTATTTCAAATTTTCATGAGCCCTCAGTAAATAAGCATGTTTGACTGATTCACGTGATCGTGCTCTGAATTTCAAGTGAAGATTATGATCTAAATATCAGTCGTGAAAATAATAAAATATTCTACGTATTTCTTTCAATATCAAAAAATTTTCAAAAGTATTCCTTTGATAAATATTTTCATTTTTTTTTCAGGTGATGTTATGGATATAGATGCGACAAGATGCTGGGAGTTTAATGTCACTTTTCCTGTTCGTAATATTGCACTCTCTCGAATCACCATCGGCTTTCCGCTAATTTTATTGCAAAACATCAACTCCCTCGCCATTACCTTTCTTAACATCAATTTGCAAAGTCCTTACTTTATAATAATCTTTCCTAGAATATTCTACTGCTTACTTTCCTTTATAAATGACTACTGTCTTTTTAAAATATGTCAGCTCTACGGGCAAAACCCAAAAACTAGATTGATAACATTAGCCAGCTCTCATGTTGTTTTCATCTATGCGACCCGAACGTTTTCCAACAGCTTGGAAATGATTCTGTTGTCTGTTTTAATGCTACTCGTTTCGGATTGTATGCATAAATCAGATTGCATAATATATTATAATGAATATCTCTCGGAAGAATATGATAAATCCAAGAATATAATTGATCGAGTGAAGTTTTACAAATTAAGAAACACATTACCTGCACATTCATTAAGCAAGTGCTTACAAATAGCAACCGTCGCCGTAATTGGTATATTCAACAGGCCAACTTTTATCGGTTTCGCTTTTCCTTCAGTTTTCTTCTGGCTTTTTCGCGGTCTGGGCTCAAAATTTATCGGACTGAAAGATTTTCACACAAGGATGTTTATATTAGTAATCTGCTCTCTGCCTGCTATTATTTTCTTAATCATCATCGATTCATTCTATTACGGATATCTGACATTAGCTGAAATACATTCCTTAGAAGTGACAATTAACAGTTTCGTGGTGACCCCTTTCAATTTCCTGAAATACAATCTGTTGGCTGAGAATTTAGCCGAGCACGGGCTGCATCCCAGATGGCTTCACGTTCTTGTGAACATCCCTCTTCTCTTCAATGTTCTCGGAATAGCTGGACTGTTGTATACCATAAGAATGTGTTACAGGTTAGTTGAAATATTTATACTTTTTTTCAAAAACCTTCAGATTGTCCGACGAAGTGACACTTTTATAATGCCATGTGGATATTTTAAACAACTGCTGAAGTAAAATACAAGAATGACCTACAATTAAAGGTTTTTCGATATTCCTAGAAATAATTTTGCTTCAAATTAGAAAAACTTGTCATACAGAAAACTAGAACATATAATATGCAAATAAAGCTATGGAAATATTTCTTCCGTTGCGTATTAACATTTTTTTTTTGTTATTGCAGGGTTTGTAAAGGTTCATACAGTGCGATGCCAAGACTACAGAGCATCACCGGACTTATGATATTTTCTTTCATCACACCAGTCGCCATACTTTCGATGTTCCCACATCAAGAACCAAGATTTTTGATACCTATACTCTTGCCGACAATATTCCTATTCACTCACTTCATCCAATCTACTACCAACGATAGCAAACAACTTCAAAAAATTAAATCGTACGCATTTGTTTTATGGTTTGTTTTAAATCTCATATTTACCATATTTTTTGGCTTTATTCACCAAGGGGGAGTATATTTTGTTGCAAAGCATTTCCACAGTGAATTAAAAGCGAAACCTAGAGGCACAACTATTCATTTGGTCACCAGCCACCTGTACAATATTCCTCAGTCATTGTTTCAAGCCGAAAGCACGTCCACCATCCGCACAAATCGGGAAACCGGGCACAAATATCGTCTATCGAAGCAAATTTTCTTATACGAACTCGGCTCCAAATCCCTCGATGATGTGCTCAGCCACGTTAAAGTGCTCTGGAAAGTCAACGAAGCCAGAACGAAAGAGACTAAAAACTATTTTAGATTATATTTAGTCCTCCCCACATCGCTCAAATCTGATTTGGGCAACGCTTGGTTCAATGCGAACGCCACCGCCTTATCTTTGAAAGAAGAAATGAAGTTTTATCCCCACTTAAGCACTGAAGCTTTTCCTTACGTGCCCACATCCAAAGATCAATCGTGCTACTACGAATCCCAGTTGGTTCAAAATGTTTCATGGAAATCAGATTTATCCTTGCTAGATCGTCTAAAATGTTTCGTGCAACAATTTTCACTAGTTTTATACAAAATAGATATATCGTCATATTTGACTATTGAGAATATTCACGAAGAATATTACGTTAAAAGAAGGTAATGTTAGACAATAATGAATTATGTACAATCGTTCCATCATTATAATCGCTACAGGGAAAGTTCATCTAGTCTCTCATGTGTTGTATAATATATTGTTCCGCTTTATTTGAAACCGATCATTTGTTGAAAGGAAGAAGTTGCCTCATAGTTTCTATGGATTTCTATGAAGTGATAATTTTGTTATTTTGACTGATGTGTTTTAATTTTAAGTATTTTTTGTTAAAGAATTTATGGTTATGTATTTTTTCTCCATTTTAAATATAATGCTTTTATTAAAATCTATACAATTTAATAAAACAATAAAGACAAAGAAAAACAACAGAATTTGCTTTATATATTTTAAGATAAGAGTTTTTTTCATTTTTATAGGACCAACGAATTCTTGTCAATGAAGTCAAATAGTTTTTATTTTTGCAAAAAGTTTATATCTCTTTGCGCTCAAATGTCACCACACTAGCGGCAAGTATGGTTTGCTGTATTGCTCGAGTGTCACCCTAGCGGCGGCATGAAAATATAGCGTTATTTCCCAATGTTGGTAATATTTGGATCTTTCATCATATACATATATTATTATATATTTATAATATTATTTGATCACAGATCATATTAGCACAAAATAATATTAATAATTTATGTAACATGATCGATAAACAAGAAATACATACAAATAATAATTTTTATGTCAATATTCTTCATTAGTTAAATGTTTATCGAAATTAAATATTTTTTTATGAAAACTGCTCGTTTTTATTTGTTATCAATTTATTTCGTATTCTTACGCAGGCGTTACCAAACTTTTCAAGAAACAGGCCAAAATGATTATTGAAAAACGTTGGGGGTCCAGACAAAAATGGAATCCTATTATAATTTTCAAAAAGTCAATATTTCTTATATATATTAAAAATCAGGGGATGGATTGAAATCTTATGAGTGATGTATCCGACCCACGGGCTGTAGTTAAGTGACCGCTGTTCTAACATTTCCATATTTATTTTATAAAATATATTTGAGTTACCAGTACACGTATATAAAAAAAACTCAAACGCAAAGGGTTAAAATTCTTATTTTGGCCATGAAAAAGGTTTATTTATTCCAGATATTTTCATTGAACGTTGGCAAATAATTAACTGAAGTAACCTTATATGATGAGAGATGAAGTGAGCCAAATAGTAAAACTTTTTCTTGGACTTCTAAGTACAATCATGTCTTTACTTGGCGTTTTGGTGGATTGCATATTTTTATTTTACGTAGATAAGCACTATTGGAATGTGTATTAATTGAGGTTACTTCACTTTTACAATACTTTAGAACAGGCATGGGCAACCTTTCCTAAGTCTGCGGCCAAATTATCATTCTGTCTCCGAGTCAAGGGCCGGACCAAATTAACATAATAAAGTAATATTAAATTAAATAAAACACGTTGCTGCTTCTTATATATCATCCAAGCGGTAGTGATCATAAACTAGTAGAGTGGAGCCACTGCAAGCACCCGTGTCATCTCCATTATTTAATCCATCTCTGTAACTATTAATTTCTTTCTCTATAACTTGGCCGAGTTGAATCAGGGCCGGACAAAATAGCTCAGCGGGCCGGTGGTTGCCCATATATGCTTTAGAATGTGTATAATATTACAAAGCATCTAATTTATTTTTTTATAAAATACCACTTGGCTTACATCACCTCTCATGGGCCCATGTGGCATGCAAACAATGGATACAAAGATTGATAGAAATGAAAGACACAATGGTTGTTTAGATTGTTACATTTTTATTTTGAAACAATTAATACTGTCAATATTTATTTTATTAAAATCAAAATATCTGTCAAAAGATATTATATGAACTATGTTTTTTTTATATAATATAAAATAAATGTTAAAGGTGCACCCAACACTAGTAATGAGTTAGTGTACTGAGGTTAATCTTTATTAGTTACAAAGTTAACGGTTTATTCCAGTGCCAATATGGTTTTTTTTTACAAAATAAATATGGTAAATAAGTTAATTTTTTGTTTGTTCAAAGCAATTTGCTTGAGCATGTTATTTCAATAGCATTTGATTCATCGTGAGCAGCAGGGAGATCTTCGCCAAACTTAACTCGGTAAGCGCAATTTCTGTGAGGGTAGAGAAGTTTATTGTCAAGATAAGCTTCACAGCAGTTGCACCATACCGAAAGATCCCCCAGTGATAGCACCAGAGCGTGGTCGGAGGTTGAATAATGTTCCAACATGTGCCCTTCGATGTAGCGACCGCAAGCTCTCTGCAAAGATGTTTTGTTGTCATTTATATGTTATAAAAAGAATAATAATAATTTGCAAGGAATAAACTACAATAATACAAAAAAAGTACAGTAGAGCCTCGATTATCTGGATTGCTCAAAATATGTAAACATTTTTTTACTGATTTTCACGAGGCGAATTGCGTCCACTGTTGTTTACTTACATGATGAAAACTTCATAGATAAATGAGAAAAAACATTATTACTACTAGACAACGAATGCATCATCTCACCTATCTATAGAATGCTTAAACCAGATTGATTAAATGTTCCGGTAAATCTCTTCCATCAAGAGCCACGTCTCTAATATTACCCACGGATTATGGTTTAATAGAAACATTTAAACGCATATATAGAAAACATGCTACGGCGGTTATTGCTAGCAAACGAAAATATTGGTGAAGCAGTTATCAGTTTTCACAAGAAAATAAATTTAAAAGACTTGCTACACGGCAGCAGAAAGTTGGAACTGTTAAAATGTGTCACTGAAAAAATCATGGAACAAAATCTTAACAAAGGCCAATAGAAAGTTCAAGAAACACACTAGAAATTGTTATACGAGACATTGCGGAAGCAATACCACGAATTTCAATATGTGACGAAGAAGAGGTAACCGAGTGCTTTAATTGCAATACGTACGATCCTGGATTTCAAACTTTGAATGATGAGAAAATAATTGAAGAAATATTCTTTTAAGAGGAACAAGATCGAGAAGACAAAGAGATTTGCGAGGGAAGAGATTTTAACCCTGCACATTCTGAAGCTTTTCAGTGCATAGATGTCACCATGAAGTGGCTTGAGAGCTAAAAAGTGTGTAACTGATTATGAAAAGTATATGCGATTTGGTAGCTTCAAAAAGAACAGGCAGCTAGCTGCTTTAAGCAAAAATCATTAATGGAATTTCCTAATAAAACATAAATTAATATGAAGCTACATGTAAATCTAGACAAATAAAAATTATTCATACTTTTTATACATGTCTTTCCTAGTCAATTATGTTTTTTTCGATTATGCGGATTTTTCCTTATCCGAACTACCTTCATCCCCAATTAGTCCGGATAATCGAGGTTCTACTGTATTGTCAAAATGAGTTAATACTTACAATGTGACAGTGCAAACACACCCAATTTTCCTGAGTGTGATTACAATGGGCGCATTTCTCCCCTTGTACAAATTTATCTTCCGTAGGAACACTGATCAAAGAATCAATGTGCGGACACCATGCCAATGGAACAACGGCGAACATTTCCTCATTAAGTATTGCCTGTAATGGAAAAGATCTCTTTAATACAACATTCAAATACACATCGTCGCCAATACTGCAACAACAATTATCTTAAATTTGGGTCAATTTGACATTAGTGTTAAAAATGTTACGCGTTGAAAATAAAGATTTGTGTAATTACAAAAATCTGTCAATGATTTAAAAACTAGAGATAGAAAAAAGTACTTTTTGTGTTGTTAACAATGGGTATTGTTAAAATGTTAAAAATACAATATTGACGACGATGTTGAAAACTACAAAATTTATTTTTAAATAAGCATCAAACAATGAATATCATGTCTTTGACAAAACTGTCAAATTTAAAATACTAACTTGAATATTCTCCGAAAGATAGTCGGACAGAGTTGGCACTTTTTCGGTGACCGAACTGCCTCCTGCTATCGGTTCGACTGAAGCATTGCGACAAACCCCATTGGCTGTAGATTTTTCTGAAGAGGGTCTTTCAGGTGTAGAATTTTCAGGCATAATTAAACTTTTACCTTTGTTGCCTTTACATTCAGGAGAAAACGTGAATTTGCCAACATCACTAGAACACTTTTCAGAGTCTCCGAGTGAAAGTGCTTCCATACCCATAGAAATAATCGGTTCACTCTGGTTTAATCTACCGCTGACTCGTGTTTTGGAGCTGTCAATTGACGAGTCGTTATCCTCAGTATTGTCGAGGTTACTTGAGGTGTCTGCGCTGTCTAGTTTACTGGATGAGAGGTTTTGCTGCGCCGGCACAGGTTCCCCTGTTATTAAACCTCTGCTTATATCTGGTGGTGGCAGAACATTTTCTTTAGGTAGAGCTATTTGAAAACAGAGGCTTTTCCAGTAATGCTTGTGAACTGATATAACATTACTGATAGATTCTACAGCACTAGGATGCGGCAATACTTTTGATTCATAATGATGGACTATCGGATCTCCGAGCAAGGCTTTAGTGCACATTGCCATCGCGTACGATATTGCCGTCACATTGTAGCCTCCTTCCAAGCATAATATTATTTTTCCGTTGGCAAGTCCAGACAACCAGTGTGTGAATCTACCAAAACACTCGGGGGTCACTTTACAACCTGAAAGTAAGTAAGCGAGACAATTTTTATTCAAATTCTGAATTGAATTATTTATAGAATATTATTTAAAGATCATCATATATTTTTTTTTTTAAATAATTTGATAAGGTATTGACTAACAACTGAATTATCTCCGATTGGCAAGAGCTAATCATACGGTAATACGGTCATCGAACAAACCAATTGCTTATTGAACTGGTAATATCTAAAGTTATTAACAAGTATGTATCACCAGTACCTTAGAAAACATACAAAACAATACCTCTCGAGAAATATTTAAAAATTGTTTTTTTAGCTGTGTTTTTATAGTTTTCCCATTGCGCCCCAAAGCAAAAAAAAACAATATTTTATAAAATGAAGAATTGAATACTTCATGTAAATAAAGAAAACATAAATATGTAATCATATGCAATAAAAACTAAACAAGACAGTGGATAGTCAATCTTTTCGAATTTACCTTTTATATTGATACCATACGCTTCACAGTGGTAATGGTCATGTTTAAAAAATAATTATATATACCTCCAAGTGGATCTCCTACACAAGCGTCAAATCCAGCTGACACCAGTACAAGTTCTGGTTTGAACTCGTAAGCTACAGGTAAAACAACCTGAGTAAACGCTGCTAAATATTCAGTATCACCCATACCACGCTGTAAAATGCAAAATTGAATATTGTAAAAAAAATATGGAGTTCTTACGCAACGCAACATGGTAATAAAAGCAAACAGGAACCATAAAACAACCGCTGTCGACTAGTTGGTGAGTGCTTGGCTCTACCGATCAAGCGGGTCTGGATTCGATTCCTGGTAATGTCAAAGATTTTCAATTTAAAGACTCAAATTTGAATCGTTCAAATTATGTACATTCACACAGATTCTGTCTCAAAGACTCAAGTGTTTGTAATGTCTACTTTCCTCAAGTTGACCTCGATAACAAACTTGCATAAAAAAATTCATCGAGTTTATCTCGTATGATATTTCAACTTCAAAATATGTGGGGCATTGGTATGAGCTGTAATGCCAAATATCAAAAATAAAAATAGTGGACTTAGATGCATATAATATTTATCGACTCAATATATTCACATTGTAAATGATAAGATGTTAAATACATTTTAATAAACATTTACCTTATTCCATGGAATGTTTACATTAAAGCCAGCTGCTTCTCCTGTACCGACTTTGGTATAGTTGCCATCTGTGGAGGTTGGAAAGAAAGTCGCGTGGTCATATCGATGGATTGAAATATACATCACGTGTTTATTATCTTTGAATATGCTTTGCGTGCCATTTCCGTGATGAACATCCCAATCGACGATCAGAATTCTATAAAGAGAAAAATGGCACTAACGTTAAAGGAGCTAAAAAAAACTGGCAGTAAATTAGAATTGTTTCTTATGTGGAAAAAAATGTGAAGGTTGTGGCTAAACATACTTTTAGGGTGCACAAGAATCTAATAATCTTTATTTTAACAGGAGCATCAATCAATATGAAAAAAAATAGAATTGCATTTCATAGCTCAGAAAGCAAGGCTTTTTTTTCAGGACTCTTTAGACTAAACAAAGATACACAATCGGATTAGAGATGAAGCAAAAACAAGGCAAATGCTTGACACTGGGTTATAAGCACCGAGTATAAGAAGACCACTGTGCTGTGTATATAAGTAAATGAAAACTCAATTACCTTTTGAGGGAATGGTATGACTGCGCGTACTTGGCTGCGACAGCAACATTATTGAAGATACAAAATCCACTGGGGACATCTTCTGAAGCATGATGGCCGGGTGGGCGGACTACGCAAACTCCGGACCGGGCCTCTCCACTTAACACTGCATCGACAACCTGCAAGAAAATCGTATAATATTTTTCTTTCCATGATACTCAACCTATTTATTCTCATTACAATCATGAAATTTTCATGATTTTAATTTCATTACATAGTCAGTATACTGATAAAATGCATTAAGTCAAAAATCTACTGTGCATTATGAATGCAGATGGATAGATTTCAACACACTCTATTTTCTGAAAAACAAGCTCAGCTAGACTTCGTGTATTTTTTTTCATAATTCAAAAGTAAATTTTGAATATAATGCATTTTTTCAATATTAAAAACAGATATGAAATATTGCAAAATAAAATTACCTGTAAAACACTGCCCACTGCTGTAGTAGCACTGAGAGAAGTGTCAGGATGCAAATAGAGTGATTCAAAAGTGGACTGATGTGCAATCAGGTTTCGTGGAGGACTAGCAACTGTAGTCTGAACCAAGGCTAAAAGTGACGGAGAATGCGCAAGAAGCAGTTCCTCATCTGTGGCAGTGCGACTTGGGATGTGCAGCGCTCGCTCCAGCAGACCCCACTCTTTCAGGCGAGACTGAACACTGGACAGACGTTCCGGACATTCAACGTGGCCACTGCGGGAATAGATTATATCAAAAAATAAAAATTTGCCAATTACAAATCATTCAGAAAACTATTGCATTTGAAGGCTTGTCACTTTTAATAAATTAATAATAAGCTAAGAAATTTATTTCCCATTTTTTGTCCGTGCATCTAAATAAATGTCTTATCTTACGTTATTTTTTACATTGGCAACTTTAATGTTTCAAGTTATTATTTTATATTGTACATCTCTCGATATTGAATTAAATATACTTATATTACAACCTAATTGATATATGTCTAATACAGTACAGCAGACCATACTTACGGCTCACATATGTTTTTGTGTTTCAGCATGGCTTCATCGTAGACATAGCACAGACGATGGGGAGGTACCGATAGATTTGTAGCTGTAAAATAGATGTAAAATTACTACAGAATTAAATAAAATACTACAGTATTAATTAAATACTTTTAATTAAATACTACAGTAAAAATTAGCCATTTATATTGTGGGTATTGTTTTGTAAAATCTGGTACATTGTGATATATTATGTGATCATTTGCAGTGCCATTGTCAATCAAAATGAAATAGCAATTGATAGCTTAACGAGATAGTTCTAAAATACCAAAATAAATGTGTTTTAAGTAAGTGAATTTTTTGTCTGACTAATAGCAAGACGATGGTAATCTTGAAGAAAATATCTATTGAATGTATATTTATTGTAGAAATTACCTTTATTTCAATATTTCTTCAGTGTATACTTAATGATGTTGATATTTTTTACATTATGATAAAAATCTAAGAAGTGATTATGGAAACTTAATAAATAAAAAGAAGAAAATTGTTTATATATTCAGTTACTTTAGAGTCAGCAACAAATTTACGATACTTTTGATATTTTATTTGATTAGAGAACTCTGACTCCATAGTGATAGATGGTCTTACTTAATTTGAGTTGAGCTAATCGATGGTGAACGTCATCTAAAAATTCTTTGCTCTGCAACGGGTAGCAATCTCTTGTGGCGAATGTTTCTGCACGTTCTTCATTTCCCAGCCACTTCACGTCTACAATGTGTTTCACTTTGTTGATATCAGAAATATTAACGACAGAAGTGTCGGTGCTATAAGTAGGCTGATATTTAAAGCAATTCCAGTACGGCTTATGAGCGTAGATGCAATTAAGTATTGTCTCTTTTATTCTGCGGATGAGAAGGTCAATAATACAGTAAGTATTACAATAATAAATATAATATATTCATACATCACATCAAAACTGTTTTCAAAAAAATTTTAAATCAATTAAATGTATAGCATAAAGAATATTTTAAACAAATTCTAAAGGTAATCTCTCTACACAAAGAAAACCAGCCATTAAAACGCAAGCAAAAAAGATTCTTACATCACATCAGTTTCTTTCCATAGAAAAATATACAAACCATCAACTTATGTTAATACCTTATTTTGCTTGGTATGGATGGCTCATAAACTTATTAGATTTTTTAATTGCCACTAAACTATTAAAATTAACTCATTGAGACACAATGTCTTTTCTAGTAATATTTTCAGTCAGTTAAAACTCGATTTAAAAACTAAAGGTTGTAGTTTGGATTTTAATATTAACAGCTTAACGACCGCACGTTTTTTTTATAGAATTTGAGAATTAATTTATTATAGAATTTAATGAGTCCGCCGGCCAGCAATTTTTGTTTTTCAAAGACTCAAATACGCGTCCGCGGTCTTTAAGCTGTTAAAATGATAATAATAAACTTTTAAATTTAATATTTACAGATTTTTACTTTGATGAATAAATAATATTCCAAATATTCTCTGCTGTCTTTTTTAAAATTTAATTAAGAAACTATCCATATCATTACAACATACGATTGTGTAGGTGATGTGAGCGGAGCCAGAAGTGGCACGGGATCGCTCAGCAATGCTCGCAAGGTTAGAGCTGCACCTTCTGCAAGTGAGGGGAGGCAATACCCTCCTTCCAAAACAACCGCTACTTTGCTGCACACTCCCAGAAGCATATGAGTCAAGTGTGCATAGCACGCCGGACTTACTTCCATTTCCCCCTAAAAAAAATAGTCAGTATTGATTATTCTACATTGATCAAACTATAAAAACTGCTTAACAGAGTAATATTGATTTTCTGTATGCAATAATTATTGAATCTTATTGATGGACTAGTGCACAATGACTTTAAATTGTCATATCGACTGTTTATTTCGCAAACCTGTGAACTCCACTTAGGTAAATTGTTCTGCGTAAAAACTTGATAATTTAACCAAAAAATATTTTATCGCAAATTAAGGACAGACAAAGGCATATTATCATAACAAAGGTTATTACAAATATGCGTTGGAATGTGGAGTTTTGTTTTTCAACTCTAGAAACATTGAAATAGCCGTTGTAATCGTAACTGAACATACCGGTGTCATCTGCCATCCGTCACTAAAATAACCATATTCTGCAGTTATATATAATGTAAGTACTAGAGACTCCAATTCGAGTATCGAATACTCAATACTCGAGAATACTTGCCCATTTTTCAAGTACATACTCGTAATTTATAACTGAAGATTTATTTCCAAATTTTATTTATTTACAATGTTTAACCGTTACGTTTAAACGAGTCTCGCGCGTGAATTTTACTATTAGGTAATATTTTTTAGAAAAAAAAAGAAAAATTTTAAAAGTTGGAATCATTTAAATAGCGGACAGAAAAACTAGATGCACTATTTAATTCATTGTTAACTATAAAACCGACGTCTACAGCAACAGAGATTTTTTTCTACTTTTCTACATTATTCTCTATTATTTTTGAAATAAATGTTTTATAAATTGAATTACTAGTTAATGATAGCAAATTGCTTTCCATTCTCAATTTCCAGTATCAATAAAAGTAATTCCTTCACGAGAAATATTATTTTATGTTAATAAGAACAATTTTCATAACGAAAGCATTTGATTTTATTATAAAAGTAAGCGTCGGACAATACAGATGAATCATCCTGCAAGCTAAAAATAAATTGAAAAACCTTCTCATCTCCGAGTGCAGAATCATAGCCTGCAGAGCAAATGACCAGCTCAGGAGAAAACTGAAACAAGGATTAACCAAATAAAGAAATTACCTCAGGACAGCCAAGCGCTGCATCGTAACCGGCCGATACCAACACCAGTTCCGGTTGATACTAAGGATGAATTTGACAACTTTTTAGTTCATTTCATAAAAAATATTTTTTTTTCAATGAATAACTACATATTAGGTAAAACGGAAAGAAATGACATTTTTTCTGGCGCGTCACTTTAAAATCTGTTTGTCAACGGTTGCCGTTGAGCTAACACGTCGGGGTTGGTATTATTTTAAAGCTCTGTGTGTACTCTTTCCATTTCAACATGTTTTATATTTTTTTTGCCGTTGTGGAAAAATGGAGAAGCCTGAGATTGAATAAACAAATTTGCGCTGTTTTATGCTGTTTTTATTCGATAAAGGATTAAAACCAAAAAAAGCTACGAAGACCATTTGTGACATTTACGGTGACGTCTTGAAACTTTGAAAGTGCTTTAGATGGTTTCAAAAGTTCAAAAGTGGCGATAGGGAGTTAAAGGACAAACCAAAAACAGGAAGACCCCTCAAAATCGATGATGACGTCCTAAAATCATTGGTGGAAGCTGATCCTCGTAAAATAGTGTAGGAATTGTCACACGACATTGGCTGCCCAATAACAACTGTGCAAGATCATCTGAAAAGATAGGGAAAAAAACACAGGCAAGCTCTCTCAAAAACACACTCTCTCTCAAACGGCCTTGGAACAAGCGTGACCATCTGTGCTTCTCTATTGTCCAGGCACGAAACTGATCCATTTCTCAGAAAGATAATTACCGGGGACAAAAAATGGGTCCTTTACAGTAATACCAGGGGACAAAACAATGGCTATCACCAAATCAAGTACCTGTGCCTACCCTCGGCCAACATTGACGTTAAAAAAAGTTTTGTTGTGTGTTTGGTGGGATGTTTCGAAGATAATACATTTTGAATTATTGAAATCTGGTCAAACAGTTACGGCAGAGCTATACTGTGATACGATTAACGATTAAAAGCAGAGTTATTAAAAAAACGATCTTTTTTAGTCAATAACAATAGGCGGATTTTACAACATAACAACGCGAGACCTCATGCGGCAAAAATTACTCAGCAAAAAATAAGAGAACTTGATTTCGAACATCTGCCACATCCTTCATATTCACCGGACATAGCATCTTCGGATTATTATCTCTTCAAGTCGATGAAGCATTCACTTCGTGACAAAAAATTTACAAACGCTGACCGGGTGAAAAATCACCTGGATTTGTATATTGCCAGTAAGTCACCAGAGTTTTACGAAAAGGGTATCAAAAAGTTGCCTCTTTTATGGAGGACGATAAAAGACAACGAGGATAATTATATAACAGAATAATATTGTATCATTTTTTTTTTAAATAATTTTTTTGTCACAATAACAAAAAATGTCATTTCTTTCCGTTTTACCTAATATATGAAAACTGCTTACACAAGTAGAAGTTGCCATGTCGTATAAATATAATTTATTTATTCATAACAATACTGTATTCAATTGAAATCTCAATTATAAATACTGATTTATTCATAATTTACAACTTACTTTCTAATATGAAGCATCAGAATTTATATTATTTAACATTCATTATTATATATTTGAAAATGAAATTATTCAATAAGAAGGCACGCATCATGGACTTACTTCAAGAGCCATAGGCAATAGTATTTGTTGCCATATTGCCAAGTAGTCGGCGTCTTGCATTTTTATTTTGTTTAATGGAACATTAAAATTGTAGCCAGTTCCCGTTCCACATCCTACATAGTGGTAATTTGACTGCTTTAAATTTGGCCAAAATGACCCATGTTCATAACGATGAATAGAAAAATAGACGACTCTGGAAATTATCAAAAATCATACATTAATTTATATGCACATTAATTAACAACATAGATTTTGTCACGCTATATATTGATGAAGGTCTACAGAACTAAGTAAATTGTTATATGATAATGATTAAAATACCACAAACTACTGTAAGACAGATTTTAAACATGATTAAGACGGAAAGTAAGCTGTTGAACCGATAGTCCTATTTGTCAATGAAAATCCAATAAAACAGTGCTTCCCAACCTTTTTCGTTCCACAGCCCCCTAAATATAAAAAAAATAATCCGCGGCCCACAATTTTCTTTGTAACTCGTTATTTTTTTAGCACACCGACGAATTCGAAATCTTTGATTTCAAAATCGATTGTGAAAACAATAATCTGCGGACCCCCGAATTTTTTTTTCATACTTTATCACAAAGAAAAATGAAAGAATGAACATTTTCGCGGACCCCTGTGAAAAACATGCGGACCCCAGGTTGGGAAGCACTGCAATAAAACATTTTCCTTGTTAATTAACAAAACATAGATCAAATCAATCCTATCTTTTAAGCTTGTTTGAAGACATCAATAGTTAATGTTTTACTCGAACAGAAAATAGGTAATTCCGAGTCAATAACAGCTATGTATTTTTTCAGTTGATAAAATGCAATAGTTCAAACAGAATCCCATTTGTTGAATTATATAAAAAGAAAATATTTTGCTTGACTACATGCATTGCAAATAACAAATATTTGTTTATCACTTAACACTGTTTTGTGTAGTTTTCCTTATTGTTTATGCAAATATAATAAACATTCATAGGGCACAATCTAAGTGAGATAACATAATGACACTTGTACGTTGTTTAAACATCTTTTATTTTGATTAGTGATGTAGTGATATATTACCTTGGATCATCATAAAACATCTGCTGCGTGGCCTGCCCGTGGTGTACATCCCAGTCGACTATGAGTATTCGCTTCAGGCCACATTTGTCAAGAGCATGCTTCGCCGCGAGACCCACGTTATTATAAAAACAATAGCCACAAGGTTCAGCAGCCATAGCGTGATGACCGGGTGGCCGAACGAGAGCTGCACCGCAATCTATTTTTCCTTGAGCTATAGCTTCGACTAAGTCTATTGTACTGCCTGCGGCCAATAGGGAAAGTTCATGGGATGTCTAAAATAATAAAAAAAGTCAAAATTTAAAAAAAAGTTCTGTATCAAAGATTTCTTTTACAAGATTTGTGACACCAAACTGATCTGTTAACCTTTTGACTGCCGTAGAAAAAAATACGTTTATACCTAGTACGCCGCCTATAATTTGCAATTATAAATTTAATTAGTTATTGGCGAGGTAACTCGTCTCTGGCGTGTTGAGCACGAAAAATTTGTCGAGATATCTCGTCTATGGTAGCCATTCAGTTAGAGAACCACTTTCGTTGAGAAGACATCAAAAGGAATTTACTGGATTGGATCTCAATTATAATAATAATTTCAAGATATTTAGTTCTACAAGAATTATAAAATATAGTTGATCACTCATTCTATAAATAAATTTCTACTTTCTAATCATTCTTTCAGTACATACAAATAAATCCTTATATATTGGAGAGAAATTGTCATATATATTCTATCTCATTATATTATATTTAAATGGTTCCTAGTTTATCTAAATGTACTTCAAGAGAATACATACCGGATGAATATACACAGCATCGAACATGCCAGACATTTTTTCCAAAAATGCATAATCTTCACTTTGGTGTGTGGAGATCATCAAGTCATACACACTCGGGGAATGCATTTCAAGAACTTCTTCTTTGCTGGCTGCTCTCGGTGTGAGAGACTTACATCTCTCCATCAAGCCCAACTCTTTACATCTAAAATTATATTCATTTTTCTGTCAAGTTTTCTGTCATAACATTTCACAACTTAAAACGCAACTAGGTAAAAACACTCATAGTCACTAGTTCATACAATACTGACCTTTCTATGATTGAAGATAACCGCTCCGGACATTCAGGGTAGCCTGTGTCCCATAAACATCTGTGCTCCAGCATCCGAGGATCATACACCAGTCCGACCTCACCTCTCACGATATTTTTTGAATCCATTGCCTAAATACAGATATATAGATACTAGAAAATGTTTCTGAAATCTATTATTTTAAATGGCGCTAACTCGATAAAACTTCAAAGATTGAAATAACTCATATATGACGTTCAAGAAAACAACATTAATTCTAAATAATTAATTTAGCTGTCAAAAGGTTAGAAAATAATTATAAAATGACAACCAAAAAATTGTCATGTTTATAATTTAACATTTCGACTTGGTGGAATGTGCTTGGTGGAATTTCATTATTAAATTTGAATCATTCAAATTTGTCATGTTTATATTATAAAAAATATTAATGTTATGGTTTATAAATAAACTAAGTATAACAATTAGTTATGTGGCATGAATAAATAGAAAATAATAATATTACAAACTGCCTGCAGTTGAGTTTGTTATCATTTAGGTTAGTTATAAAATGGATAAATATTTCAATTTTTTACAACTTGACATTAATATGGAGAAACTCTTATCTAAATAAAGATAAGCAAGTACATTCCAATAGGAGCATATTATTAAAAAAATATATACATTGTTGCAAATATATTTACTGATCAAAAAATATTGTTTTTTTCTAAAACAAATATGTCTTTGGTATATATTTGTATTGAAATAAATTTGCACGTGTCTTTAATTTGTCGCCGGCTGCGGTCTAGTTGGTTAGAGCTTGCTCTACCGACCAGCAACGTTCCCTCTAAGCTGGGCGCACTCATTTCGGGTTGGCGCGCACTGCAAGACAGTTGTTCAATTAATATTTGATCGGTCTTAGAGGGAACGTTGCCGACCAGGTGGGTCTGGGTTCACAATGTGGGCAATTTACCTCAAATTTATCTCGAGTGACTTACAATACATAAATTCTCATCGAGTTTTTCTCGTATAATCTTTTAACTTTAAAATATTTGGCGCATTGGCATTAGCTGTAATGACAAATATTTTTATTTTTAAATTTCCATATATAAAAAAACAAAATAATAAAAGAAACTTTATGAGATCATAAATGTAATGTTATAAAATGATGTGAAAAAAATGGTGATATGAAAAGCACCAATAGAAACATTGACTCACCGTTTGAAAATGGTCTCTTATAAGAACTTCAGATGAATTCCTTTTCTTCTGTTGAGCTTTTTTCTTAGCAGCTAATAGAGCCGATGATAGCTAAAGATACAACAAACCTTATTACCAATACAAACTTAATCGAATATATAGTTTCGTCACCCATAGTCGGACATTGGGTGCAGTAGTGGATTCAAATGAGGCGCGTGCTTAGGGCCTCAAATAATGTAACCCATATACTTTTTGTTCAGGTTTTTATATGGTTTTATTAATTTACTTGGAATTTTACGACGTTTTCATATAATCCGAAAAACAGGGCCTGAGGCCTCCCAAGTGCTTAATCCGCCACTGGTTGAGTGGCATGCAAGAATCACACTATCTCCGGTGATTATGTTTTCTTCAAATAAATTTTATATCTGTTCTATATTTCAACTTCTACTAGCTTATAAGTCAAATTTGGAATTTTCAATTAAGACAGCGGTTGGTCAATTGTGCAAAATATGTAAAAATAATTGCCTATAACTCTTTCTTTATCATATCAGTGCAACCTTATTTGTACCACTTTTTAATTTTCTAAATGACATTTAGAGAAATAGATTACATGAAAAGAAAGTAGCACAAAAACAAGGAAAAGGCATAAAATAACAATCCGGTTTTGTTTTTGGCTTGCAGACTATAATATATATGGTTGTGCTTTTAGAAATAAGCTGATAAGATGCCACTGGCCATTGATTATGGCCGTGCGGTCATAATGCATAATTTATCAGTGTTCTTCGTATTAACGCGTATCAAGCCCTCAAAAAATAATTTTAAATCGTGGCGTTGTTTTTAGCTTAGTTTGTGAGGTTTTTCGCCGAAATAATCCATGACTAGCTATATAACACTTTTACCTTCCATTTTTTAAGCCGGTATTTCGATATTGAAAAACCACCATGCATACTAGGATCCCGGTTTTAGTAATACCAGTATTGCAATCCCTAGTTAGACAACTTTTTAAAGGAGGACGAATCAAAAAAAATTACAAGGTGTCTATTATATAAAATATAGTTGCATTTTATGGTTCACCCCTGACGCAATTAATAAATTTTAGCAAAATGATGTAACCTCAAATTAATGATATGTAATCGAAATCGACCTAGTAATTCGATTATTCTTTGAATATCGATAATGAGAATAAAGCCTCAATCTGAATATGTATTGAACTGCTTTTACCTATGAATGAGGCTGTGGACAGGTCGTACCCACTTATATTTACACAACCTAAAGATCTACAAGAATAAGTGAACTATTAATATTTTAAACATACACACACCTTTGACGAGGAGGACATAGCTCTCGTTTGTATTTTCGCTTTACGTGCCCCATTTCTAGTAGTTACGCCCGATATTGAACCAATAGTAGCAGCTTTTTTAGATTCATTACTTACTCGCCGTGTGGTTGGAGGAGTAGCCTAAGAAATAATTTATATTAGTTTACTAATTGCTTCCAAGCTGCCAATAAAATAACTGTGATAGATAACCGACAAGATAAGCAGGAATGTAAACAATGAGTAGTTACGGGTATATTCACAGATTGCAGATATTCGTATTCATAATAACAATTTCAGATTTACTCACCATTAATATAACACGTTATCTCTGATATAACTCTTTAGAAATGAAATAATCTTTTATATACCTACAAGTAAAAACTATTTGAACAATGTACTATAACGTCCAAGTATTTAACCTCAAATTATTGACGCGCGACTTGCAGATTTCACGATTATCGACTGTTATGACATTTTAGCTGTCAATTGGGATATTTTTGGTTATGTTTTTCTCAATTTAGCAAAGGTATTCTGGAGAGAACCCGGTACGCGTTTAATGCAAGTTATCTGTCAATAGTATGACGAGTATGACCTTATAATTTTATTACGGTGTTCTTTTGTCTTCTACGGATGTTTCCTTTTTCGGTAACATCCCACGCATATCAGACTGACGAACCGTGAACATTTTATGACAAGCGAAAGTTGTACATTCTAGCTTAATCTAAATAAGTATGATTAGTGTATGATATTGAAATTCGCCCAACATTTAGTATTGCGGACTTTCTCCTCTGAAACGTATAACTTTGATTTCTAGTTCGATTGTCATCATTTATTTGTATTCATTTACTCTACAGTACATACTGATGTTGATATCCTTGACAATCGAAATTAAAAAATATTAGTTCTCATAATATGTCTCACATTCTTTTCTTATGCTCCAATGCTCGTATTATCAGATCTTGTAGGATTATTTAGTTGTATTTTACAAATAAAAACTATTAAATAATTTACTTCCTTTCTGAAAATGTTCGCCTAATTATTATGATATTTCAGATAAACTTTTCTTACCATCAAAATGAAACACATCCTACAAAATAGTTCCAGAGTACAATATCTTTTGAAACGTAATAATTACTCAAGAAGTTTAACTACTTGGTCACCACTAGCAACAGCATTCAACCACAGGAAACGAGAACTTCTTAATTTCAGTTTGGTCCAAGAAGATACAGTGAGTTTTACCCGTAGTGTACTAGCAGCACACAAAATAATGATTTATCTCTCACTTTAAATACCACATGAATTTGTATCAGATAAAATAAATTACTTACATGTGATGCTATCATGTATATTCTTTATAAAACTCTGTATTTGTATGCAGTAAGGTCACAATATTTTAAATATTTATATAACTATATTGAGATGTTCATTAACCCTCCAAGGACGAGCGTGACCACCGTCACAGTAAACACTGTTGTCTATTGATCCCACTATTCGTCATTTTTCTAGCTGAATATCATTGCTTTCGCTCATATTTGGTTAAGAAGGGTACAAACTTCAGTAATTCATCAGCCGCGGGGACAGACACGGCCACCAAAAGCATATGCGATTTTTTGAATTTCCGATTTTTGAATTGACTTTTTGAAACTGTTAGTTATTTTTTTTATAAAAAAATCAAATTATTTACAGTTCTTTTGCTAATATATTTGTATTGAAATTATGTTGATCTAAAGATGTCAAATTGTAAATACTTTTTAAAATTTCACGTTTAGCTATATTTCAAGCCCGAATGTTTGCATGCCCATACGGTCACGCTCGTCCTTACTACTGTCCGTACGCAATATTACACGGTAATAAAATGATGAGCAAGACCATATAGTCATGCGGGGTTTCTATGCGACTTCGCGTTTTTTTTTTAAATTTTTGTTAGGAATAAAAGTTATCTGTGACTTCAATATGGCTTAAAAAATATTTTTTTTATCGAAAAAAAGCTCTCGTCTCTGGAGGGTTAATAAAAGAATCACATTTTTATGTTTGATGATTGTAATCTTGGATTATAGGGGCTGTTCAACAAACAAAATCTTATTGGATATGAAGGATTTTACGCTTCTAAGGAAAAGGCAATCGCTGACAGTAATAGCCTAATTAATGAAGCCATTTCTCCACATAGAACTCGGCCTATGGTAGACATATTTGATGAGTTATCAGACACACTGTGTAAAGTAGCAGACTTATCTGAATTCATTAGACTTGCACATCCTGATGTACGGTATCGAAATGCTGCAGAAGATGCATGCATCAGCGTTAGTGGAGTCGTTGAAAAGTAAGAAAACATTTTTGCATTCAATTTTCATTTTATTTGACCACTTAGTTCCTTTATGAAATATTTGGAGCCCATATGAAAGTTCATACAAGCTGCAATTAGAGAGGACTAGTCCATAAGAAATTCTAAGAAATTATTATTTCAAAAAATTAAAATTCCTCCCCTCTTGATAATTCCTTAAAGAAATACTATCCCACCAAATTTCTTTTAGGAATGTTATTTCATTCTCTTGAAGCTCGAAGATCTTTTTAAAGCTTAAAGCATTTTTCTCTTCTTCTTCAGGGCCGAGTTAATAATCCTGAAATTCTCATGACTATTAACTTACATGCTACCAATTTATTCTTACAAGGGCGAAACTATGACCAAAAACTTTTGTTTCTAAAAATTTGTTCCTCGCGTAGGACGTATGAGTCGCCAGTTCCAAGGGCCGTTCGACTAATCAACTCATTGCCTAGAGAACTGGACATTTTTAGCGATAGTATTTGTGAACTGTTTGTTAAATTTTATTATTATATTTCTTGATTTTGTATGTTGATTTTGATGTATTATGTAGTTTTATTTTATATTTTGTCTCATTATATTTGTCAAGTACATGGCGAATTAGCGTCAGCTGTAATGTCATGTACTGTACTTTTAATTTTTTAAACAATGAACAATTACTACAAAATGATTTTAAAAAGTATCCTTTCTCAATTTTTCTAGACTTAACACGCATCAGCCACTATACATGTCTTTAAGTGATTCTGTAAAGGATGGCAATTCAGGGAATGACCATGTGGCAAATCTTTTTCTTTTTGACTTTGAGCAAAGCGGTATTCATTTAAAGAATAACCCGAGACGACGAGTAGTACAACTTAATGATGCCATTCTTCAAATAGGACAGCGGTTCATGGCCAGTGCCTCTAGTTCTCGAAAGATCTCAAAGAACTCAGTCCCAGCAGATATTAGAGATTTGTGAGTAATCGAACATCTGTATTAAATATTAGTCCATATTAAGCTCCTTTGATAAAAAAAAATTGAACAGCTTAGAGAGAAAGCTAGGATATTTGAGAAAAAGTATCGCAAAGAATTGTTAATTTCAATCAGGAAATCAAAATAAATAAAAAATATGAAAATTTGAGCAATTTATTTGAAAACAATAAAAGATATGAACATTTGAATGACAATTATAACTATTGATTTTTTCTTTTCAATAAGTTTTGGTGGCACAAATGAATTGGTGATATCTGGTCTACAAGTGGAGACTGAAGATCCCAGAGCACGAGAGGCAGCTTATCGACTTTACTTAGCCCCTGATCCTCAGCAAGATGCCCTCTTATCATACCTTTTAGAATCCAGACACGAGATGGCTGAGCTGTGTGGTTTCAGTAGTTATGCAGATAGGTAAATTAAATATACGTTATGACTTAATTCAAATAATTTTACAAAATTAAATACAGTAAGACTTCAATCTATCATTGCACAGTTTTTAGTTTCAATAATAATCAGTATTTCTGTCGCAAAATTCAACAAATTTGATCATAAACAGTTCATCCTTCTTCCTTCTCCCCTTAATTAATGTTTCATATTGATCAGTAATCATCAGACAATTGACTTTTTACTAATACAGGAAACTGAAAATTCGGTAGTTAGTTAGGTACAAAATATATTCACTCAACTCTTTCTTTCATGATAGATATGTTCCACAAAAAACGCGTAAAACAAGTGATTTCGTTTGTTATTGCTGTCTTGTGTTATTGAGAAATCTGTTATCCGTTTTTGTAACTGGCAATTGTATTAGAACAAATAATTCGTGTAAAAATATAATTTGAAATAGCTTTCAACTATATATAAATCAATATTTGTAGAACTAAAATACACTAAATTCTCTTTTTGCACGGTCCAATGTAATGAAACGTATCTTTAATTTCCCTATGAACACTTCATTTTTTTTACACGGTTATTTTTTGGACGGCTTTTTAGCATGGAACGTATCCCCGTGCAAAAAGAAAATATTTTTTCACTTCATTACAATAAAGTTCTACCAAGTAAATGTCAATTCAATCAATAAAAAAGTAAGATTCGTTTTCTTTGTGGTGTTTTTTTTAATCGGAGTCCGACCATTTGTAAATGCCGAAGTTGCGGTATTTCTCCATGACTCCACAGCCTTGGTTGTTCCTGACTTCATTAGTAACAACACAAACAAAATTATTTAGTTTGCTCTGATTTGATTGTATTTTCGTTCTAGGGCCATTAAAGCGAGTACCATGGAAACAGCAGAAAATGTTAATGAATTTCTAGACGTACTATCTGACAATTTAAGAGGTAGGGCGCGAAAAGATTTCGATCAAATGCTTCAAATGAAGAAGAATGAAATATGTTCATCCAATAAATTGAATTGTTGGGACACTCCATATTTTACCCAAAAGGCTAAGAAAGAATGGTTGAAAGTTGCGAGTTCAGAATACAGCCCATACTTCTCTCTCGGAGGCTGCATTGAAGGTTTCAATCTATTACTTCAGTCACTCTATGGAATCTCTTTTCAAAATGAAGAAATGTTACCAGGTATTTTGAACATCTGTTTTTCCCTGATAATCATCAATGTTTATGTAAAAACACCATATTATCGTGAAGAAATAATTCTAACCAGTGAATGGCGAAAAATATATCCCTCAATTCCAAACAAATATTATAATATTTACTTAGAATATCAAATCAATTGATGAGGTATGATTATTTTTGGAACTTGTTATAGAAATATTTCTTTCGATTTGGTAAATAAATTTGACAAATATAAGAAGTTTAGCAGGAATCAACTGTGTCATCAAACTTCTTCCATTATTCCGATCTTCTTTGTGATAACTGCATTTCTAGTTTTCATCTTAACTATTTGAAGATTATAGGAGGATATGTGCATCCAAATATTGTGTTGTCTATTTATCTATTGCCATTCTCATATTTTTAGAGTATTGTATTATTTCTTCAGATATCGAGACTACACCCATCTATCAGTGATTTCTGGCAGTCACATTATTTTTATTATTTGTTCCAAATCAACAAAATAATTTTGTAAGAAAGTTAATTGATGTAAACAAATCGGTAGTCCTATACATAATATTAAGCCTAAAATTCTATTTGGGCTTGACCACCTACCTGGAATAAAAGTTTGTAGAGCACCAGATGCTCACAAACAAATGAAAAACAACATTTAGGCCTGAATGGGAAAACAACTTGTAGAAAATTATTTAAATGTAACAATGAATAAGTTTATTATACACCTTTAAACTGCTTAGTTTAATATTCTAAAAATATATTTACCACTTGAAATAATAAGCAGTATTGTATGGGGCCTATGGCGCAGTGGTTAGCATTGTGGGCTTACTTACTGGATCTCATGGGTTTGAGCCCCAGTACAAACAGCATTTTATCAATTGATTTCTGTTGAAAGGCATGGGTGTTTGTGATGTCTGACAATTCTCTCCCACCCTTTCCGATCCTTAAATAACTTGGCATAGCGAGAGAGATTAGTTAACGTACTAGTCCTGTCCTGGCCGTATCCTTCTATCCCTAATACTCTCTGTGAAAAAGAGAGGTTGTGCGACTGAGTAACAAATGTGGAACATTGCTTTCACGTATTATTGTTTTCTAGGTGAAAGCTGGGCTCCTGATGTCTATAAATTGGCTGTAGTCCATGAATCTGAAGGATTATTGGGACATATTTATTGTGACTTTTACGAACGACACAATAAACCTCATCAAGATTGTCATTTCACTATTCAAGGTGGAAAACTGCTTCCAGATGGGACATATCAAGTGAGGTCATATTGTCTATCATAAAGCAAAAGTAATAAATTTCAGTTTTCTTCACCTAACAAATTTGCCAGTCACTCTTGGGCATTTGTTGTCTGCGGGTTCAGAACCCCACACCCGAAACTGTCAACATTATTTTTATCAATTTTTGAATTCAAAAGAATAGATAACTACATTGCCTTCTCACTCATCCAAACCTAACATCAAGACAAAGGGGGAGTGATAAGTTAAATAGTAGTACTTTCCCACCATCTTTCTATCCTTTTCTTCTCTAAAACAGGTTTTCAAATTATCAACAATTTCTCGAAACAATGCTCCATTAGGAGACCATAATATGCTTCACATTGAAAGTGGACATGGTACAGTCCCCGATATATGATTGTGTCAAGCAGTTTCTAACACAATAATATTATTGTATGCATAATTAGGTATAAAAGTTGTAAATTGTCATTTTTTTATGAATACAGAATCCTATTGTGGTGGTGATGATGTCTTTGGCTTGGGGAAGCTGGGGAAGTCCTGCTCTGCTGTCACCGGGAGCTGTAGATAACTTGTTTCATGAGCTAGGTCATGCGATGCATTCCATGCTAGGACGCACTCCCTACCAACATGTCTCAGGAACACGTTGCCCCACGGATCTTGCGGAAGTACCCTCTGTACTCATGGAATACTTTGCTGCTGACCCTTCTGTAAGCTACGAAATTATAATTACTTGAATTAAGACTACCTTTCCTAATATTAATCAAAAACTGGGTACTGACTATGTTCGCGCATCATGCATCTACAACAATTTTGGTGATGACCAGGAACATTCTCTTTAGACTGACTGCCACTTAAAAATATTTTTCATGTAAAATCAAAACACCAATGAAATAACAAAGCTAGAAGCTAAATAAGTCAGCCACCTGGTGTTGGAACAACCAGCTATAAAACAAGAACTGAAAATGTTATGGTGCATGTATAGATTATCAAATATACAGTATTTATATGGAGCTTCCTATCTTTTTCCAGTTTGGGATTCGAAAATGTCTTACCTCCTAACTAAATATTCTTTGTGACTTGATTTTATAACCCTTATTCGGTAATAATTTTTCATATTGCTTTTTAGGTTTTGAGACTATTTGCAAAACACTTCCAAACACAAGAACCGATGCCTGAAGGAATGCTCCAACGATTGTGTGCAGCGAAACATGTTTTTGGTGCTAGCGAAATGCAGCAGCAAGTAAGAAAATTTATAAAACTTGTTTAGGGGTTTAGGATCGTAGAAGCGTTCTTCTTTGCCCATATCCGCTCCCTATGTGGAGCATATGGCCGCCACGCGGCACCTCCATGTTTCCCTGTCTCCCACCAATTGCTTTGCTTCCTTCCATGTACATGCCAGCATCCCTCAGTTCCACCGAGTACATCCTATGGATAGTACCCGACGTAGGAGCGATACTACAAGTGAAACTTTATTTTTCAGGTATTCTATTCAGTATTAGATCAAAGGTACCATGGAAAAAATCCTCCTAACAAGGACGCTTCGTCTACTGAAATTCTCAAAGATGTTCAGAAACAATACTATGGATTACCCTATGTCGAGAATACGGTAATGCCCTTTGCATTCATACAAGTGTAATATGTAATATGCTTATACAGCTTTTCATCGTGAATTGATCACAGGCATTCAATTTCAATTCATATTATAGGCATGGCAGCACAGATTCAGCCATCTGGTTGGATACGGAGCAAAGTATTACTCATATTTGATATCGCGAGCCGTGGCATGGAGTACGTGGCGCAATGGATTTTCATCATCACCTCTATCGCGAGGAGCCGGAGATCGTTTGCGAAAAGATATTCTACAGCACGGCGGGGCAGTCCCACCCCTGAAGCTTATTTCAGATCACCTCAGTCCGCTACCTATAACACCCATCACTTTGGCCAATGCCCTGGCCGATGAACTCGATGATCACGAGGAACACATTGAAAGGGTTTGCAGAGTCGACAGTAAATGAAAAAAGTGTAATTACTATTGGATGGTGAATAGTTTTCGACGTGAAATCTCAAGAGGCTCAATTGAAACAAATGACAAGACAATGAACTGTGAGAATGAATGTAGCTTATTTGAAATTTGGTCAATAAAAAAAAAACATTGGTTAACTTTGTAAAAGCCATAAATTATATTCGTGTCTCATTTAGTATCCTGAATACATGTTATTTACTAAATTGAGAAAAATTTATATCGACGCCGAATGCGATGGTTGTCACTTTCGATGATTTTTTGAAAACTGTGTTGAGTTTAACAAATAATAAAAACAAAGACAATTAAAAAGAGTCAGGTCATGTCGATGCATAATTGTAAAAAGAAGTTGTGTACAGTTATTTCTTTGCCACCTTACAGCTCACACCGTTATGATAATATATTTATTATATTTATTAATAAAAACACAATAATCCTTTGTACTTCATTCCACTTTATTTAATATGTCAGTTGACGATGCTCGTAATGAGCGAAACCGGTCCTGACATATTAAATAAAGTGGAATGAAGTACAAAGGATTATTGTGTTTTTATTAATATAATGCCTTTCCACCAAGTATTGACAGTGAACACCCTAAAAGTGATATTATATTTATATTAGATAGTATATATCTGCTGTAACAAAATTTGTGGAAAGTAAAAAAAGAACTTTTTATTCAATGTATGATGATTTTACACCCAATGTTAAGCCCAGAATATTTATTTACAATTTTATATTATACGAAATGAAACTTGTCATTCAGATATCAATCATTTCTAAATTAATTCAAACTCATAATAACAACAATACTCAAGCATACATGTTATATACCTATCGATCAACACTGATTATTAAGTTGATAAAAAAACATAAGATCTAGATGTGTATTAAATTATAAAAGGGATTCACATTATCACTGTCACACTAGCCAAGATTTGATTTAATGATAACTAAGGTCACTATATATTATGAACATTTTTGCACGGGAGAATTACACGGTGCCGTTTGGATAAAAGTCAGTCCGCTTCCTAGACGATATCGTTTTATTAAATTAAACAAATGTGTCACTTTGGAAACTCATCTAATGATAAATAATAACACAAACACATATTTATATCAATAAGAGCAGTTAGCATTTTCGTTAAAAAAATAAACACGATTTTAATCTTTAAGACCATAGCCGTTCAATCATGCGAGCTGCGATGTTTGATCACAATGATCGACTGAGGTCCGACTACTTGTTTCTTTTAATTATTTACATAAATTCATTACTATGCTAAGAAGTTATTTCACATTGGGTAAACATAAATCGGCAAAAAATTACTGAATATATAACTTTTCAAGATTGACAATTTTATTCATCAACGAAAGCATCATCACGTTATGTATGGACCATTTTGATAGAATCGCCTGTGTACATATTTAAATGATTATTAGTTTGTCAACAGAAATTCAACTCAAGTATATGTACTTCATATTTAAATCTTATTCAGATCAAAAAATCAATTGTTTATATTATTTGTATTTACAGTGGTATCAGATCATCGGTTGGCAACAGTTCTATCTTTCATTGTTCTGTATTTTAAGTATTTTTAAAACTTTAGGAGCTGAATGGGACTAGATTTTATCCTCTGATGTTGAGGAGCAAACATTCAAAAATTGATTTGTCACACAAATAAGTGTTAGAGAATTCACGGTTTGCTCGAATGTGTCAACTTATGATTTAATTTTTATAGGAAAAAACCTTTGTTGAACACTTATTGTGATTTCCATTTATAGATTTTATTATAGACCATCAGAACTGATATTAAATGGCATTTTTCAAAATTTGTGATAAATCACTTTTTGAATGTTTGCTACTTGTATAGATATTTCCAAACAACCAGTCAAAATATTATGCTCAAAGTGAACTTTGTAATAATGAATTTCCTCAAAGTAATCAAGGAATCTACAAAAAAAATAGTGAAAAAGGACACATTTTGGACAGGTTGCGTAAGTATATATTTTTTTTAATATGACTTCATCAAGGGGTTGTTGTATCATCTTTTTAAGTAAAAGCACTCCAAGCTGCCAACTCATGATCTATTTACACATTTAAAAAAGGTTTATTGTGAATGACAAATAAATACTCTATTGCCACTTCCAGAAGAAAGCTTTTCTGAATGAGTTTGCATAAATATTACACTAAACTTAATCCTATTAGCCGCAGAGCACTACTCTATCCTGTCAGACATTGCTGAAAACCCTCACAAAGACAATTTATCAACGCAATTTTTTTTATATCATATGAAAGTCAATTAATCATCACAAATATTTCATATGATTCACCAAAATTAAAATTCGCACAATAAAATGGCTCTGTAAAGTTTTCAGCACCCAGCAAATGATACATCAGCGCTCTATGACTAAAAGAATCAATTGAATAATCGAGATGTTTGCATATTCTAAAAGGATTTCATTATATTTATGTTATTAATTAGATAGTGTTTAAGCAACATAATTGTATTGGTTGGGATTGTCTTTATCTCTTTCCATGTAGTCTCGGTCTATGAGAGATTCTATTCGTTTTTTCAAGTCTGCCGGCTGAAACAAAAATATACAATTATTAATAAAATTTCAGACGGCGCCACGAGCCTTAACCACCTCGCCGTCAGCACGAAACGTTCGATAAAGTACTCCATGCCAGCAGTTTTAGAAATTTATGAAATTGTATAAAAAAATATTTGACTTCTTCAATTCAACAAAATTTGTTATCTGGATACATAATGAATATTTATTTTTAGCCAATATTTTTTTTTTTTATAAATTTAAAATTTTAAGAAAAATATTTGACATTACAGCTTACGCCAATGCGTCAAATATTTTTGAAGTTGAAAGATCATACGAGATATACTCGATGAGAATTTTTGAAAGTCACATGAGATTAACTCAAGGAGAATTGACTTCACAAACACCCATGTCTTAGATCTCAAATTAAAATTGAAAATATCCAATTTTGATATTGACCTTACCGGGAATCGAACCCAGACCCACCTGATCGGTAGAACAAGCTCTAACCAACTAGACCACAGCGGGCGACAAATGTATGTTATGTACATGTTATGTACCAAATGAATACTCTTCATTAACAATCGTCAGTTTTTTCAGGATTTTCACAATTTATGCATATACATATTTTTATTATTAGATTTTGAAAATTATAATATATACATTAAGATGAATGTAAATTATCTAAATACATAATAATGAGTGAATACGCATTCATTGTATTTACCTTAACTGGGAATTTAAGTTGATTATAAAGCTCAGAAATAAGCAGATTGTGTGAGAGAGTCTTGCGCATTTTCATGATTCGTACAATAGCAGCATCGATTTGATATTGTCGATCCTGGTAAACTCTTTCTTCCGTAGCTTTCTGCTCCTCCGTCTGAAAAAAAAAAAAAAAAAAAAAACATTAGCTCATAGCCGCCTTGAGTTTATAAAAGTACATTATTGGTATATTTCCAACATTATTAGAAAATATTACTGACCGTCTCTTTCATTTGAATCTGATTGATTTTGATGCGGAACAATTTATTAGTAAATTCCGCATTGAAAGAGAATCGATCTAGGTCTTGGACGTCTCTGCCGCGGGGCATCTTGGTGAGAACTCGGGCCTTTCCGCACGCCAACGATTGCAAAGTCCGCCGTAACTCTCCGTCCTAGAGAGCATTTTGGAAGAAAATTAATGGATTAACAATAAACATATTAAGACTATTTAAAATCTTATCTAGTATTATCATGAAGGTACAGCAAACTATCTATTAAATAAACAGAGTATTTCATTTTACCTCTATGTTTGTAAACGCCTTTATCTCTTCCAAGGAAAGATAGTCTCCATCGTTGAAGAGTAAAAGAACCAATACTTGGAAGAGTGATACTTGAAGCTCTTTATTTCCCTGTAACAATAAGCCACACATTGTAATTTTAGAAATTCCAAGACAGTGCAATAAATTTTGATGAGATATAAAAAAAATCAAATTGAAACTAGAATGCGGTGTTGATACTGAATTATAGTAATATCAATTGGTAACAATAAATTTGATACCTGTGTGAAACTGGCGCGCAATACACAGTGGCCAAGAGTGGGCTGCCACTGAAGTTTACGACCGCTGTGCTTTCCTAGATAAAATTTACTGAACACATCTTGGTGGCTGGCCAAGTTGCTCGGCAGACGGACTTCTGTTATCGGATAAGTCGGCCAATATCCCATTGTGAGAATCGACACTGACAATTCTAGAGGAGACTCTGGAGCGTTGTTCATATGCTAAAAATCAAATTTAAATTAAGCAATCGTGTACGCAACAAATATGGGTAAAAAAAAATATTGGATATAATTTCAGTTATCTTCTTTACCTGCTTGAATGCAATATTGATATCTTTGGATAGTTCCATATCCTTGAACATTCCTTCGAGTTTAGAGGTAAAACCGCCTCCGCATTCTTGTTTCAGTTTACTTAGCATAGATTTTTCTGCATCCACGCTCGCAGACTTGCCAACCAGCAGACGCTTTGCCAAATCCTGTTAAAAATAATGCAAAGTTCATTAAAAAAATAAGCCAAACAGAAACATATAAAATCTTATTAGTGAATAATATGAGAATTTGTTTTCCTTGTCAATATAAACTTACTTTTTTGTAAAAAGCTTCGAAGACATCTTTTCCATGTATAAATCTAAATTGCACCATTATCTTATCAAGCAATCTTTCTAATTCTTCTTCTGTTGCTTCTTTGTTACCTGCGCGAAGTTTAACATCAACGAACTTAGCTAAAATAAAGCATATAAAGACTGTTAAAAACTGATATTTTAAAACAAACTGCATACAAAGTTAATTATATGACAGGGTGCAAGACTTACCAATAAGTTCAGCTGGTTTGTTAGTCCTCTGATTAATGAAATATTCAAACGCTTCTCTGAGTGAATTAATAAATTTGTCATTTTTATGGAAACAAGTAACAACGATGTGATCTAGTTTATCTTTAAATTCAAGCAATTCTTGGACCATGCTCTTGTCTTTTTCTGGGTCTATTACTATTGTCCTTCCCTTTTTCTGTAAAAAATAATCATATCTATTAGCAAGCAATAATTCTGTTTGAAATATCATAATTAAAGTCAAATTTATTGTGTTTGAGATTTTTACACTAGAATGTTTCCTTTTTAAGGTTAAACAAAATCATTTTAATTTTCTTTTGAACACATCTACGTCAAAAGGTTGAGAGAATTTTTTTCCTGTCCTCTGGAGACCTTATATTTTCAACCTGTATAGCCCTGGTGATTCACTCATCATCTTGCCCCGAAAAAAGTTCATCAACAAACCTTTATGTATGTATTGAAATGAGCACAGAGTTCTATAAGGCCATTTTTAACACGCGCAAATAAATTGTAGAGTAGTGAGAGGTCTGACAAGCGTGGCGCATCCAAAAGAGCCGCAAGGCCTTTGCTTAGAACACCCCCAAGATGTTCATTCACTAGCTGCTTTTCTACACAGTGCACTAGGGGACATCTGCAATAAGATAATAGTTATTGTAAATTAAAAAAATACTAAACTTGCAACAATTCAAATTATTTAAAATAAATTCTTGACACTACCAGTGCTTGATATTGTGTCATTTACAATCATATCAAGGAAGTTTTCATTCACTAAAAAAAGACACATTCTAAAGACAGAAACCCAAGATCTAAAACATGCCAGAAAAAAACTCAATTGTTATTGAGATTGAAACCTTATATTTAATTAGAGCTTTAAGCGCAGTGTTATATAGGTCAACTTGAATATGATTATAAATAAGCATACTTAGTGGATGGATCTAGGTAATGTAGAAGTCTTTCATTCTCTTCTCTTAGTCGACGCTCAACATGCGCTAAGTACTGTGGGACCGTACACTCCTGCATCAGTCGCTGACCTTCTGCGGCATACAGTCTTTCAGTCGCCACTAAAAATCTAGAAAAAAAAGGAATTTATTAAGCACCATTACTTCAAGATAGGAAGTTATCATTTTATGAAACACAAAAATTTCCCTTACTTGTTTTCGAATGCATCTTGGTATATTTGAAGATCTGACAGCATTCTCAAAAGAGATTTGAGAAGGGTTCTGTCGACAGCATCACCGCTGCGTTCTTTCTCAATGAGCATAAGCAGACCTTCGACAGTGCGAGTCTGCACCAGAGTATTCAAAGCAATGTGATGACGGAACAAATCGAGGCCCATATCCCTAAAATAATCATTAATGTTTATTCTACCTACGATAAAGAGATACATGAAGTGAAAAATATCTCCAATGGCGAAATTTAACTAAAGAATATTTCATAGTCAAAAATGATGTTTTGTGTAACTTGCATTCAATACTAACCAAATAGAATGTATTGATGGATTTTGAAGAACATAGGTTCGATCTAGGAACAGGAATATACTCCTTATCATAATCATTTGTCTACAGTGGGCCCGCCAACAATCATTAATTTTCTTGAGGAAAACGTGTCGGTCCATACTCTCTGCCAAAAATTGTTCGATGTTAGCCTTAACGTGAGTTTCTGTAAGGCCTGTAAGGTTCACATACAGTTGAGAAGCCATCTGAAAACATTTCAATAGCCAGCTTTACACTAAGGTCCATTCACTTGTGTTCGAGTAAAATATATCCTTTAAAACACGAGAGAATGTGTGCAAACAAAGTTTATTCTCATTTTAAAGCACATTAGATAGTTTTTGTTTTGTAAAATGTGAAAGAGCTTTTAGATGAGTCTTTTCCAGAATTTCTTTTTGGTTTTAAGCATACACAATCACTTAATTACATGATATTAAGTGATATTGTTTGTGTGAACAGTCCACTAATATGTCAACAGTAAATATGAAATTTAAAAGCTGATATCTGTTCCACAGTAAATGTTTTAGCTTGGGAAATACACTTTTCGTGTGAAATATATTTTCAATTGAATTTGCTAGTTTTAAAAATGTACATCTGTAACTAGACGTGCAAAATCATGTCTGGAATATCAAATTCACAAGTGTAATCACAATAAATAAAGAAAATAACAATCTATATGCTTACGGCATGCTACACTAGCTACACTATTTCTAGAATTTTTACTAAATGCTGTAAAAAAAAAAACCATTTGATTATCTAAGAGAGTGATGGGGAACCTTCTGAAGAGCTGAGTAAAAATAAGTTTATCATATTTATTAAATTAACTCTTCAAGCCCTGTTGACGTGTAGTACACGCTGATCAAAAACCTCTCTCAGGGATGGACACATGTTTTGCACGCAGAAACAATGCTCTGTTTTATCTTCCATTTATAAGAGCAATGGATAACCGATTTCGTTTGAATGACTCGATTACTACACAGAATAGATTCAAATTTAAGTTGTGATTATTTTTAATCACATTTGATTTGATTCAAAAAAATTATCAACTGATAAATGTTTTTTGGAGTGCCAATGAGTCGGCAACCTGAGCTTTATAGTTACTGGTTAGGCGGTCTGAGTGACATTTTTAAATAGAAAAAATACTTGACAACCACTGGTGTTATACAGTGATGGGCCCGGATGTCACCAAATTTGTTTTTCAAAGCAAATCAATCGATTTATATTTTAATTAATGTGTTATTTTAATTCTGTTGAGATACCTCCATTAGGAGACCATATGCTCCACACTAGAAGCGGACATGGATAAAAAAAAAAAATACTGTCGACATAAAAAAGAATTTTACATCCCTGGGACTGAAAATCGATGTTCAGGTTACCAAGTTCAGAGTTAATAATACATAATTAGCATAATGTAATACTACTGATTTTTTTATAAGAAAGCTTGGGTCGTTAATGACAAAATGTGTGTGAATGTACATAATTTGAACGATTCACATTCACGAAAGCATGCTATTTATACAGACACTATTTTTTTTCTGTAAAACATTTTTGTGAATCCCTCATGTGCCAGTAAAAACTCGGTCTAGTGTGCCCTGGGTTCACCATCCCCGATCTACAAAATGATATCTCAGATAGGAAAATATGGCTCTATGATTTGTTCAGAGAGGGACCATTTGACATTATGGTGACTTAAATATTAATATTATGCACATCTCTCAAGTAAATTATCCGGTTTTGTTATCCTATAAATGATAATTTGGCATTTTCTCACTCTTAATTAAATTCCCTACAGAACCGCAATCTTATAAGCAGCATTTAGTATTTTTTCAGGTATGAAAAGAGTAGCACGCTGTAAAGCATACTTAACCTGTCTGTGTTACTCTGTCTGGGTACAAGAGGAATTTGATAGGTGAATACATAATCTGTACAAATTGCAAATGATTGATATTCATAGGACCGTAATGTCAATTAATCGAACTTAATCGATATCAAATGAAATTCGTACTACACATGGTGTTATTTTTAAAGAGCGTAGTGTGTAAATGTACCTTATGACTGCACATATTTTCCACAGCTTGGTACAATTCTTCCAAAGAATATGCTATCGCGGTGGATGTTTGAATAGCAACCACCGCTTCTCGTAGTTTTCCCCATGTGTGCTCTTGATAGTTATCAGGTAAGTTGGGTTTACCTAGAATTAAATTGATACTTTTGTTGCAAAATCATCTGACAATATAAATACTACAATTTAGAGGTTAAAATTCAACAATATTGAAAATCACACTTTTGAAATTTTTTATAATTAGTTTTTTGGTCGTCCCTGGCTTCGTTACAGTCATCGAAGTAGTTTTTAAGGCACCATTGCTGTTCGCATTCAGCAGAGAAAAATTGGATTTCTTATCGACAGAATTCATGTTTTCTTCTTGCTTGCTTTTCTTGTTGTACTGTTCACCGTTAGAATAAGTACGTTTCCTGCGCTGATTGGCACCGTCTTCGCCCAGTATAGGCGATTTAGCAATAAAAGACATAAAAGAGCATTATCTGGCCGCAGCCAATAACATAATAATAAATTAATAACGCTTCTAGAAAGAATAAAAGGTTATCACTTAAACTTCAATTCCCATCGCAATGACGGCCATTACAAACGTTGGCAAGGTTGCCAGCGACAGAAACAATATGGTTAGTGCAATAAATAAATATTCCACATCTCACCCAAACTATTTAAAATTTATATACGTAATCATCATCTCCTCAATCTTATAAATTGCAGATATAGTTGGTATGATATGTTTTTAGGAGTGTGATTTTTTTATTTACATATTTTATGACTATTTTTGCATTTTAAAATATGTATATTTATTCTTACATCACTTACATGCATACAATAAGATACATACAAAAAAACTTGGAGCACTTCGAAATAGGTCTTTTGAAAATACTTACCAGCTTTTGGCAATAAACTTTTATTAGTTTCAACACACATCATACTAGTAAAATGGAAAATGAAAGCTATATGTACACTAGTTACTGTTTTGTTAATTTATAAATTTTAAAGCATAAATTTTATGAAAATAAGATCATTTTCAATCAATTCAATCACACTGTTGACCGCTGTAATAAAACAAGAAAAAGTATATTTATTTAAAACTTGCGCTATGATTTACAATCCAAAAATTTAAAAAAATCACAACTTTATAGCAGTAAACAATAAACGTATTAACTCTGACTGCTTTTACAATTATAAAAAATAATTATTCGAAATCGTTATAAATTGAAACAGTGAAAAACGATTTCATTTCATACACAAAATATGATAACAGATAGATAACATACATCGATAGATACAAAAACAGTTTTATAAATTGATTTTTTAATCAATTTATGAATTTCTGTTCAAAGGCATGGATGTATGTGATGTCTTGAATTCCCCCCTTCCAACCATTCTATCTTATGAATGGGGCGTATCAAGAGCGATTAGCTAACCATTAGTCCTGTTCTAACCCTATCTTTCTATTCCTACCCTCTTTGGAAAAAGAGAGGTTGAGCAAGTGAGAAACAAGCAATTCTCGTAGAAACACTCGTGTTGAGATGAACTCCATTAGGAGTCCATGTGCTCCACATTGGGAGCGGACATCGCTAAAAAATAATAAAACGATTCCAAAAAATAAAACTTAATATCTGTTAGTAATCGTCGCCAAACAAACAATTGATTTGAAATATTTCAATTCATTAATTAATTGTTATATGATACGAATACGGTATCAGGAATCGAAAATATTCTTCCAGTATCTTTTTCTGGTTAATTCTGCTCACTTGCTATTTACGCATTAGAGCAGCGATTTCCAACCTGGAAGGTGTGGACTATTGCAAAGGGAGGCGGGAAAAGTTCAACATATTTATTTTCCCTTTAAAACGTGTCTTTATTACTATATGAAATAAAGGATGGGGAAACCACTGCATTAGAGTGATTGTAATGAGACCATAATATGTCTTACGTTTACTACAAATATGCTACCTTTTTCTACCTAAAAATTAATTAAATTCACTAAATGCAGCTCATAACAACGCAGTTCTGTATGAAATTGCCAAAATGTACATGAAAATCAGAGCAATTTAGCAACATAATAGAGCAATTTTGAAATATGTCGACGAATTTTCCTTATGACGTTTTGTAATTTGTAAGAATTACCGGTTCCTTAGATTTCAAATTTGTTTTTTTTATATTGTCCTATTGGGAATTAAATATACTAGGAATTGCATTTTGTGGAATTTGTCAATTTTCAGGGAAAACAGGGGTAGCATGTTATATAGCATATTTACCTTTAATGATACTTCTTGTTTTCAGTCATTCAATAAGAAAGAATGAAGCATTTGAAGATGTGTGAAGGTGGTTAAACTATATCCAGATTTTTTCTATTGTTGCAGAGTAATATCACAAATAAGACTGCCTTTAATTATGTTTTCATTCAATTGTTTAATTCAATATCCAAATTAATATGACAATACAAAGATAAGTAATAAAATAACAAAGAAACGATTCAACCAATCTTTAACAACCCACTTCCACAAAACTGTTATATTCAATGAATCAAAATCTTTTTATACACAAATATTTATTTTGAAAAGTTTGGAAAGTGGGATTTCTGGGTAATTGTCTGTTTTGGACATTAGTTGAAATTTCATTTTTTATACATATGTATGTATATTGAAAAGGGGTACTTTTGAAATATACTTTTGTTTACCCCAATACATAATTACATTTTAAGATTTCAAACAGAACAGTGTGAGCCTCAGCTAACCGATGGTTCCTTGATGATGTTGTCGATAGTGCGGCTTGTCTGAGAGGAATATAATTTCAGAGACAATACAATAGAATGGGTAATTTTAAGGTATCTCTTCTAAATTTTGCTGTGTGCTTGGAATATTGCAAGGATAAAATATGCCATTAACGATTACTCAGGTGTCCACTGTTCTAATTTATTTAACTTTTTAGTTGCCGTAGATAATTAATAGTAATTACCTAGCATGCCGGCTATAATTTGCAACTATTAATTTAATTAATTATTGACGAGATATCTCGTCTGTGGCCGCCATCGAGTTAAAGATTTTTTTTTTATTTAAATTCATCTTTTTGTGTAATGGTATACAAGCTAACTATTTCAATAAAACCTCTATTGTTCATTTTACTTATTTATTTAGCTTTTTGAAAGTCTGTGACAGGATAAATTATAATGTTTTTATAACCAGTCTCAAAAATTCTGCTGATTTTGCTACATTTGGTACATTTTATTCATTATTTTTTCTATATCATCTATAGATTTTTCCTACGATCTTGTTTTTTTAATTTATTTTAATCTCTTGTAACACACTGTTTTTAATAAGGAGTTTAACTCATACTTTTCAAAAAAAATGTACCATTACTATCATCCTTTACTCCTCACACTCACATAGGATCTATTATCATGCCTAACTTTGATAGGTTATTTTTAAATGAGATAAATTGTAGAATGTGAAAAAAAAATTACGCATGAAACTATACATAATTCATTTTCATCAAAAACGTCACACAGGACTAACTAAATGTGCAGCGATGAAATGTTTTGAAATTATGTTATGTCATTTGCTAAGTCAGTGGTCGGCAAACTCATTAGTCAATATCAACTATTCAACGTTTGAAATTTCTTTTGAGAGCCAATTTTTCAAACATAAACTATATCGGTAGGTACCTCCCTCCCACCCATCCTATCCTATGAACGGGCGTATCGAAAGCGATTAGCTAACCACTAGTCCTGTCCTAGCCCTTTCCTTCTATTCCTACTCTTTGGAAAAAAAGAGGTTGAGCAACTGAGTAACAAGCAGTTCTCGTAGAAACATTTCTGTTGAGATAAACTCCATTAGGAGTCCATATGCTCCATATTGGGAGCGGACATGGTAAAAAAAAAAAAAATATCGGTAGGTACAGTGCTACTAGCTTGATTCGGGTTCTTCTAAGCTGGCTTTTGCTTAAAAGGTCCTCAATCTGATTGAGCTACATTCGCTGAGATCGCCCCTTCCAACTCTAAATTTTATGACCGAAAACAGACTTCTGCGTGTGGGACACGAAATTTCAATCGCACTGTATGTTGTATTTTGTAGAAGTTCCACACTCAAGGCTCTGGCTCGTGAGCCGCAGTTTGCCAGCCACTGTACTAAGCTTTTGCTTACTAAAACATATTTGCGATACAAGTCTCTAAATATTGTATTCATACCCCTGTTACGAAGAGATATTGATTTAGCACATAATTCTTTATCATTTTTTTAATGAAATTATGCATTCAAATTATTATAGGTATGATATAACCTGTAGCATAGCAGTAAGAACACCACTTAGAAATCAGAAGGTTGCGAGTTAAAAGTCGAGGTAATCATTTTGGATTTTTTCAAATCTTAGACATTTATTAAATTATTCATCTTCGAGCAACTTTGTTAAAAACCTTATAATTTCATTAATTTAAAAAAGTGTTTGAGGCAACCAGTATCAAACACGACCGAGTCAGTTTCAATTTATTTTGCAGTTTTTTTAACTGTTTTATAATGAAATTTAATGCGAATTAGTAACTCAACATATAAAACGTTTACATTCCATACAAAATACTGAATGACATCCTGTCAAAAATGATTGGCTCTCAATGACAAAAAAAGATGCATTTGAATTAGTCACTTTTGATAGTAAAATCATTTATCATAAAAACTGAAACATATGTTGAATTGAAGGTATTAAAATTACCTACCGTACATCGACAAAAACAATACTTGGTTATGTTTAATACTGGATACCTCATTTATACAATTTACAGAAGATATTGGTAATATATAATAGCATTGCAGTGTTATTTTATGGTTGTGAATCATGACAACACATGAAACCACAGGGTAAGTATATTCTGAGCTTCGTAACCTGGTGTTCATGTTGAATAATTTTATTAAATATCAAAAGCTTCCATAAAAAAAATTAAGATAAGATTAGTAGTTATTAAGTAGTACGAGTGTCAGATTATATAATATGTTATTGTTATAAACGTGACTGTTGTACGTAGGAATGATTTTTGAATCAGCATTTTTTACATCTTAATAAAATTGCGAAGAAAAATAATAAAAAAAGGATATGGTATTTCAAATTTTATTTCATTATCAAAATATCAATGTGTCTCAGGATATTGTCGTAAATGTGGAATATAATATACACATGTTAATGGCTCCAATAAAAGAAGAAAAGGGTAAAAAAACTTTTTTACATGTTATATTATTTAATTCTACTCAATTTAACTTTTCTGAGAATTTTTCATCAATATAATAGATTGTTCCATTACATCAGTTATTTTAAGAAAAAAAAAATATTTCCCTATTCAATGTCTGAATGATAAATGTGGGGCTATAATGCAAAAGGTATTATTTTCAAAAAGAGCGCTATTGAGTTAGGTATACAGATAGGTTAATTCAAACCTAAGGAATCGACTGGTCCTATTAGTTTTAATATAAAATGTCTAAAACACTGTCGTTTCAAATTGGAAATCATATTTTTATGCAAATTTTATTTTGTTTGTTATTCGTTATAGTATTTGACTCTACTGAAAAGTTCGAGTTTTGGATATAGTATGTTTTGCATTATGACCCCACAAATATGAATTTAAAATTCAAAACTATGACATGTACAAGACACAATAAGGCTAGGCGTATGTTGAGACGCAGGTGATGCAGCACAGGGTAGCAGTGTTTTTGAATTACGTGAAGAAGCACACACCTGCGTACGATACCACAAGTGCGACGCAAACACGTGCTGCACTCATTTGAGGAGACGGCACAGGTTCCTGCGTGACGCATGCACATTTGGATGTGTTCTTTTGGTTTCCCCGCAAAAATTACTGAGATAGTTATTGAATTAGTGTGAAATGAACTTTTTTTTATATAACATTACTCACGTAGTACACTCTGAAAACATTCACATATGTCACAGCACATGCTGGTCGCACATGTCTGCTCAACCTGGATTTCAGCAAAAGCTTAGCCTTGTAAATGTGAATTAATAAAAAAAAATGTGTACAGGTGTCATACTACTAACATGTGTTGGATCGTAGTTAATAAAAAAATAGTCAAACCAGAAGGCCCATGTGAAAAAAAATTACAAACTTTAAAAGCAACTCCAACATATATGATAAATGGAGTTTTAATATTTTATTCAAATTGAGTTAAGATATGAATTTAATATCCTAAAACAGTATTGAATTCAGTAATTCATTGTAGAATTAATTAAAAAGTGTCTTTCACCAAAACTAACCAGAAAAATACTATTAACATAGATATATTACAGGTAACTTTTATTAAACCTACATTATTCAGCGAAGCCACTGTAATAAGAACATACAATGAATATCATCACTTAAGTAATAAAAACAATAAAATAATTTAAAAACTAATAATATACATTTACAAGAAAAAAAAGAAATTATAATTTTTCACAGCTATCAAAGAGTAACAGTACCTTGAAACATAAGCCTTAATATTTTTTAATTGAAAATATAAATAAATAAGCACTTAGTCGCAACATCTTTGGGTTTTGGCATCTAAGATGTGTTAGTCATAAAACTCTATATTCAAAAAATACTTGTTTCTAGATTTTTTTTAATAAAACACAACATAAGAAATGATGAAATTTATCAACTTTTCCATGACCGGAAGAAATAAAAAATATCTTCGACATCAAAACAGGGTGATCATGAGAATAGCTCCCCTCTTAAGTAAAAAAGATATTTGAAAATTACACTATTGTTTATAATATGACATTTGGCAATGGATTTCATGTGATAAGGGCTAAGGTGCACGAAACCAATTTAAATGCAGAGGAAATCAGATATATTATTGCAAAACATAAAGCTCACAAAGATTGACATAGATGACTGATTGCATTATCGCAATAATTCGTTACCAAATGTTAAAAACATACGCCTCCATTAAAAACATTTAGATAGAATATTCAGACTGTATGCTAACAAAATAAAATATTTGTGCCACTACTGTTTTGGGTGAGATTGTAATTAAGGAAATATTTTAGGTGGATGCGTTTAGCAATAAATGAAAATTATATTTACATTAAATAAATGCAATAGTTTAATTACAATTGCGGGACAAACAGTCGATAAATAAAATACATACATAATTGTAAAACTTATATTCATGAATGTCGCAATAGAGAATTTGATAATAATATCATTATATACCAAATACAATAAAATGGTCAAAGATTTGTAGCTTAATGTTTATGTAATACACTCAATCTCTTTCTTCTCAATTTCCATAATTGTTGTTACTAACAGAGGTGGGATTCAGGTAGTGTTCACAGGTTCTGTTGAAAGTCTCGCTGTAATTTCCTCGAAGTTCGCTAAAACTATATTTCGTATTATGGAATCGGCTACTATTTAAAATACAGAGTGGCGATTAATTACTTGCACTTATCCAAGGAAGATTGCTTTAAAAATCACAATTCACTAGCCTGTGAAATATGTTGAAATAAACTATAAACAAATAGCGATTTGGAATTATTTTAAAGATCATTCAAAATAATCTCACTACGATATTCTAGGTTATTATTTTCCCTCTTAGAATAAGGGGCCAAAGAAATTTAAATAAAAAATTCTGAATCGTATTACGCATAACTTTAAATGAAAAAAATATTTTTATCTATAAATCTAATGTGGTAACCTATGGACGATTCCTTCGAGGAGGATAATTCCCTTCTTCCACGACCAAAACGTTGCAAAGTAAATCATAAGCTGTTCGGTTATGTTGAAAAAAAAATGTCAAAGTGAAAATTGGAAATAGTAAGGCGATAAGTGCATTTTTGACGGTAGCCCTGAGCAGAGAAGTGCTGAAAGTGAGACCAGTTCCCGGATATATTAAGACGGTTTCCTTCGCCCGGTTTTCAACAGGAATAATAACAGATGCGGATATAACTCTCAGGCGGAACATAGCTTTACCAGGGGTTGCTCCTCCTGGCCGACCACCAAAATTTATGCTCAGACAACAAGCCTAAAAACAGACAAAAAATCATTTTATTATGAAATAATAATAACATCACAAAGAATATTACAGTGAAGGTTTTCATTGTAGCCCTTCAGTAAAATATACCAACAGATATTCTATTAAAAGGTAATGTCTGTGGGTAATTTGTTGTAGAAACTGTACATTTGCGCATTTGTATGGTTGAGTAGCTAAAGTAAAAATGATAAATAAAACACCAGCGAATCTAGAAAATATTCAAGGGAAAGCAATTAAAAAATAAAGGTGTGCGATTTATTTACTAAGCAATTAAGAGCAAATTGATTTCTAATGGAGCTTATCTCAACAGATGTGTTCTACAAGAACGGTGACATACTTAGTTCCTTAATCTCTCTTTTACAAAAAGAGAAGATAAGTCTAGGACAGGAGAAGGGGTTTGCTGATTGCTCTCGCTGTGTATTGGAGGGAATTTAGACAGCGACAAAATTAATGAATTCAAACACAAGTATGTAATCAATTTATTAAACTATCTATACAGAGATTAGAGCCAGTGAACATCGCTACCGAAACCAACAACGTCGATTACTCGGCTGCAGGCCTGATATTTTTTATCATTTACTAATGTCTACTTTTCACATTGTTCATGAATTCAGTAACTTTTGAGAATTATGGCATTCGTTTGATTATTTATATGGAAAAATACGTACTTCAAAGAGACAAACCACCAAGCGGTAAATTAGTTCGAGAACCAAAATTTCTGAAGTCATTTCCAGAGCCAGACTGTAATCTTCTTGAATTTTTTTTCTTATGGTATCAACATCATAATTGTCCAGGTCTCTATATGGACAAAAAACATTTTTATTTCTATGACATACACGTGATAAGAACTAAAAAATGTAATAAATGTATGAATAACTCACATAAATTCAAAATAGTCAACAGCAATGTATGTCACAGTCAGTTTAATAAATACAAGAATAAAGAAATCAATCTGTTCTGCTAGAAAGCGCTTCCAAAGAGGTGGTATCGTGTACTCAAATCCACCGTGTCTGTTCAGGGCTGCAATAAAAAAAAAAAAAAATTGTATGAAGAACATGAACGAAATAAAGATAACAATATTCAAACAACAAAAACACTACATAATTGATCGAGTTTCAAGCAAACATTCGGTTCCCAAGATTCAGAATAAATATATGTTTAGTTTGCTGATTTGGTGAACAATAAAATTTCAACACCACAATTATATTTTTAAGGTGTTCACTGTCAATACTTGGTGGAATGGCATTATAATAAAAATAATAAAAGATTTTTTAGTACTTTTTCCACTTAAAATTTAATTGTATGTTATAGGTGTTAAGCATTTTAATTTTGTGTAATTATAATGTAATTTGTAAATCCTTTTCATTGATAGTAGTTGCTTACACCTTTTTATTTCAATTTAACTTGTTTATTTATTTTTCTATAAGTTGATAATGCTCGCGAGGAGCGAAACCGGTCCTGATCAAATAAATTTCCAGTGGAAAAAGTACTTAAAATCTTTTATTATTTTTTTTGCAATTCTATTTAATAAATATCAAAAGATTCGAGCAAAGTCGAGTGGTCAACGTCGTTGGCTTCGGTTAATGTTTGTGATTTCTCAAATTCCCACCTTCCACTCATCCTTTCCTACAAGCGTGATTTTTCCTAAAACGTGATACCTAGTGGAATAACAATGTTTCTATTTCAATATAATATATTCCCACAATGTTACCACCATTTAAAATATGGTAATTGTGTGTTAAAGCTAGTCATGGATTATTTCGGTGAAAAACTTCACAAACTAAGCTAAAAACAACCAAAGTTTCTCCCCGTAATAATCCATGACTAGCTTTAACACACAATTACCCAAAATATTAATGTATTATTAAGATTGTAGTTAATTGTATAACAACAATATACATCACTATTTTTATTCCAATTAGCCATTTGCCTAGTCTTTTCAAAGTATTTCTTTATGCTAACAAAAAGCTATCAAACAACTGAATAACGATAATTTTAAATATGTGCGACTAGTAAGAAAGTATAATTACAATCTAAGTCTATACGTCCTTGCTGATCATTCCGTAGACCGTTGTTTGGTAGCGGTCTGGCTTCTTCATTGTTTTGAAATATCTGATGGTATGGCCACTGTCCTTGTTGTTGATAATTGTTATTTAAAAATGATGTACTGCCTGCAGTTTGATAAAGCATCGGCATTTGACATGTCATGAAATAATATGGAAAACATGCACTGGCTTGTTGATAAAGTTGGGCCTGATGTAACCAGTTTCTCAGAGCTTCAAAGTATTTCTCCTTTTCCGTCGGCTGTTCATCATCATACGACTTTGTCGTTGTCCTATCTTCAGGGCTTTTATCTGCACAATCAGTCATTTTTACTAAGAATAACTTAATTTAATCAATAACGTTCTTCAATCGACATCAATAAAATAACCAATGATTGCACAAGTAAAGAAAATATGATAAATACACAATCTGTCAGTTTAATTTTCCATAGAAATAAATTACTTATAAAAGAAAATTTTTAGATCTCTCCATAGACAATTTACTACTAGTTATTTATAGTCGAACTATATAAGTGCTACTATTTAACAATTCCAATTCTAAAGTACCTTTTATGCCTTTAATAAAATAAAATAGATTTTCTTATGTAATTGTTAATATGACAAAAACATTACTCACAAATAATTTGTCGAAAATTCATATGAAATATATTTTTCAATACAATATTATGCTTGAATGAATGTGTAAATAGATAGTTTTAAGAAATCATTTCGGAATATGAACGAATTTCATTTTACAGTGTATGTTGAATGATTCTGTATACCTTGTATTTTAATAGAGAATCAAATAAAATGCTGCAAGGTGACGAGTTTCCCGACATCCTATTATTTTTATATCTATGGAATTGTCCCGTGAGCTGTTGATTTCGTGCGGTCCCCTGTCATTTCCACAGTGTTTCATGCAGTTGTTGAAAATAGAGGCTCATCAAAAATAAATTGTAACCCTCCTTGATTTTAGAATTAAGTGATTCTTTTGAAGTCAATATTGCACAAAATTAGATTTGTACATCTATTGTAGTTACATATAGTAAGTGGTCGTGAGTGCAGTGAATGTGTAGTGGTGAATAGTATGTTTGGCAAGTTTGATGTTGTGTTGTACGATTAAAAGCTCGAATTAATTGTCACTGTGAAGTATCTGCTTTATCCGGTAAGTACATCACATATTAACTGATTTATTTTATTTGAGTTTTCGGAGAACATGTTGCTAACTTTATTTATGACAGTAAATGCTGATCGGTTTATCAACGAATGTATTTCTTATTTTGTTCAGAGCGGTCACCTGGCATGGTTTAATCTTCTGTCAAAATTAAACTTTTTACAAATGTATGCACATGCTCGCCGACTAGTATAATAACGTGTTATTGAACTTTTGTGAATTCAAACCATTGTTTAGTTAGCAATCTTACTAAATAAAATTAAGTTTTTACAATATCATTTTATGTCAAATGTAAAATCCAAGACGTTCGGAATATTTAATTTGCATGTGCCTTACCATCTACAAATAATTATTTATTTCAATTACTGTTCTTATGTCTACATGAAGACTGAATTTTGTGTTTGTAGGCTAAGCTTAATATCTTACGGCAAAATAAAATGATTTATCATTTACTATTTCAATTGTTACTGTCACTATGATTATGAATAAATGTGCAATAAGTTTACCAATATCAAGTATTTATTACGAGAATTGGCAGCTTTTCGTTCGTTCAACTCTAGGTAATCGGTGAGTAAATTGTACAGGTAAGGATGATGTCGATGATACCGTCTCGTAGATTAGTCTGCAAAGTTTTTGATTTATCCGTAGTTTTAACCCAGGAGGACTCTCACAGCTGATTAATGGAACGTTTCCAAATTTGCTTACCCTAATATAAGTATTATAGTTTTATGTCTTTCTTCTTCGAGCAACCTATTCCGCAAATTATTGCTGGTTAAACAATTTGTGCAGCAACCAAAGACTTGATTTACACGTATGTACTTGGTATTTTGCAGGCGCTTCAGAATTACTATACAGCGGCGGTCGGCCAAGTTTGTGGTCCGCAGAGAAATTTCGATTTTTTAACAATTTATAATCTAAAGCAAACTACCAAAAAATGAAATTACTTACACGAATGAACGATTCAAATGCATGAAATCATCTCAAGCGTAAGAAAAAGCTAAATAACTTTTTTCCAAATATATTTAACAGTTTAGGAAAACTTAAAGGTAGTTCGCGGGATTAAAAATGATGAATTTAGTGGTCCGTGAGGTCCTTAAGTCTGCCGACCGCTGCTATACAAGATTTCATATTCGTGCGGACTTATTGTCCAACCCTCGGAAACTTGGATTGATCTTCTTTTTTTAAATGCTCGTTTCTCTTTTCAATTTTGTATTTTAAAATCAACTTATTTTCCAATAATTTAAGATTTCGACTGAAGGTGCAGTTCAAGTTCATACGTGCACTTGAATGCCTGAAAATGCCGAAAAGCCAAACCCGGGTCGTTAGTGACAAAACTTGTGTGAATGTACATACTATCAACGATACAAATTTAGTTTCCAATATAAAAGATACGTCAACTGGTTAATATGGTATGTATATTCAAGATTGTGCATAAACGGATATAATATAATATTATTTTCAAAGCCGTTTGTTTCTCAGTGGCTCTTCTATTAATCTTATCTGCTTCATATACGCATTGTTTTTATATGATAACGAAGTGTATTTGAATTGTTAATTGAAGATATTGAAGCAAAACAAGCATACAACGGAATATGCCGATCGCCCTGTCCAAATGGGATTGCACAGAGGCTTCTTGTACTAATTAATAGTTTGAATCTCCATCTGCATTAATTAGTACCTACATCGATTTTTCACTCGATTTATTTATATTTAATCAGAGCCATTGGCTTCTCCTTTTATAAGTGACGTAATTTCAACCAGTTTCCGTTGTAGACGTCTTTCGCTTAAATAATCTTTTGTGAGTAATTGAATAAGGATTATTTTTTATTTGAGATTTTGTATGTATTTTGTGGTGAGACATGTATTCCAAACCAGCGAGGTGGATGCGTGACATTTTTCACGAAGTCGCAGATATGTTAAGTAAATATGTATAATATTTCTGAATATCAGACTAGACTAATAATTGGACAAACGAAACCATTATTTTAAAAATAGTAAGTATGTCTCGTCACAAAAATAAAAACGGGAAAATCTAAAGATTTAAGATTGACTATACTCGTATCAAAATAGTTTTCATATGCAAAAAATAAATTGCGAAAATAGAATTATTTGCCGAGCGCTTTTTATTCAATGGAAACAAAAATAGTGATAATATGTCTATTTGGTAAATATTGAGTTAATCATGTACCTAGTTCCAGTGGCGGATTATCCTATAAGCGAATGAGAATTTTAGGGGCATCAAAAATAGCTTGTACAACCCATATACTTTTTGTTAAAATTTCAATATATTTTTATTTTTTTACATGGCATTTTCTGAAGATTTTATGTTATCCGAAAAACAGGGCCTCCAAAATCCTATTGCTATTAAGCGAGGAAATACTTACCTTAATCAGTTTGTATCTTTTGAATATTTTACCAGTGCAGACATTCCTGCAAATGGCCAGTACTCTGCCAGTAAAGTGAATATAACGTCATTCAATTTAGTGGATTGCTAGCTTGAAATTCTTTACCTCGGTTTGACGCTGCAAAACAGTGTATAAAAGGTAGATAAGTGGATTTTAAAAAAGTTGTAATTGGTTAGGTTTAGGTTCTCCAATCCCGGGATTTCGGGATTGAGTATAAATGGTGAAAATTTCTAAAAAAGATTTTAAAACCAGCCAACCGGCCAAAATTTTTCAAATCCGCCAGCGAGCTAAAAAATGTATTTCACCTTCTTTTGTACACTATTTTCAATTCTCTCAATTTCTTACTTTTTTCCAGTGATCGATCCCGGAATCCCGAAAACCCACATCCCGTATTTATAGTGAAATCCGAGATCACGAAAAGTTTCCGGGATTGGATGCTTGAGTTGGGTTAAAAGGAATTCGCAACATTGATAATTTGAGGTACTATTGGGATAAAATTGTGATCAATGGTCAAAACCAAAATATCTGTATTAATTTTCGAATATAAACGGTGTTACTGGTAAACAATGTTTCGTTTCGCTTCGTCGCTAGATCCTTTAATTAACTATTTTTTTTTGTAAACATTTAAATATGACAATAATCACCGAATTCTTCGAAAATATTGATTAATTTAGGATTCCAATATATATATGTATGTATATATATATGATATTCTAATATTTGACAAATCTTTATCCGATAGCGACGATTTTTCCAAAATAGTTGTCTGCGTAATGGGTTTATATCCTGTATCAGGAACAATGACGGATTACCCTATAAGCAAATGAGGCAAGCTCTTGGGGTCTCAAAAATAGTTTATATAATATAACCCGTATACTTTTTGTTCAGATATATAATTATTATTTTAATTTAAATTTTATGATTTTTTTATGTTATTCGAAAAACAGGGCCTCCAAATTTTACTGTGCGTAATGCGCCAGGCATGATATCTCTCCGATTATAACTAATAACTGAATTTTACTATTCTTATTCTGAAGTTGCCTTATGTAGTGGATAGAACGATCAATCAAATAAATACAATCTAATTCAATCCCTCCCAATATTTCTATCGTGACTATTTTCAGGAAACTTATTCTTGAGTCGGTTTTGGACTTGTAAAATCTACCTCGTTTTTATGTACGTAGATATCATCTATTTATTTATCAACAATAAAAAATAGTTACTATTCAGCGAAAAAAAATATGTATGGGTAAAAACGTATAGTTAAGTATTTATTTTGTATGCTCACGTTCAATAGTATTATTTTAGTGTAGTAAGAGCATTTTTTGTCAAGTGAGAATTTTTTCGGAATTTGAAAATATGCGACGAGCGCCATCTAGCGAGAATACTTAATCGAGATTTATGGAGCCGCGCATGTATTAAATAAAACTTTACTATGATTTAACTACATGCGATGGTTTTTATGGCCAAAAAATTGGCATTGCTTAGTGGTGGAATTTCGTTCTCCGGGCTTGGAGAGGTGGGGGGAATGAGGCGTTTGACTTTTCTTATACCTACATACGGAGAGCAAACGTTTCCGGCGCCCCCCATGATCGGAATGAAAACCGTCCGGTAAAATATAACTGCTCGTTACGATTATATTACTAGTAGAAACTCTACTCATCATCATACAAACGAAAATTCAGGCAGAAAATGCTTTCAATGTAAACAAACATGGCTGTCGTGGGAGTTCTATGCAGTCTTTCCGCGGCATTGTTTGTAATCGTTTTTTGGCAGTATTAAATGTTGACATAATAAATTTTATTTTCTGTTAACCATTTATTACTCATTTTTGTACATAATATTTATTATGCTTTTTAATTAGATTAATCTCTATCCGAAAACTTTATTTCATTTCTTATGGTCACGTCTATTTGTTTTATAAATGTACTCAGCAAAGGGCTGCCAATACGTCAACAAGGGGCTCGCTTTATATCAAAGCAATACTCGGTGTTATGGGGAAACAGTGAGTTTTTTTGTGAGGAATTATATGCAATACTTAAATAAGCAATCGATTGTTACTTAATACACTTATAATATGTAACAATATGTAATTTACCGTAAACCTATCAATGTAAATAGCTAAAAATGTACTATTGTGTATACTGAAGGTGTCCTATATAATATATAAGTCAGAAATTGCAGTGATGTACTCGTTTGATCTGAGCAGATTGTTTCCTCTTAAATTAACAAGGGGCTCTCCGGCATTCGTAAAATTTTACAAAGGGCTCGCACGAGCACTTACGAGCCCCGTCCAGCCCACCCCTGAATGTACTCCATATTTACATTTTCTATTTGCGACGGGAGTGTTTGAGGTGTAATTCAATTTCGTTTTCATTATTTTATAATCTAAATGACTGAACAGATAAAATTGAGGGTGGCGTTAGACCACGGGCTCCCAACCTATGGGTCGCGACCCCCAAGGGGGTCGCCAACTTTTTTCGATTTTGGATTTGCACAACAAAACTCAAACTACAGTCAACTAAAATTACCTTATGGAAATAAAAATGCCTTTTTCAATTGCATCGGGGCCGCGGGTCACATGGCTTTTATAAAAAGGGGTCGCCACCCGAAAAAGGTTGAGAACCTATGTGTTAGGCGAAACTAGAAAACCGCCCTTGGTTTCCGCATTCTTTATAGTAATCACGAATTGGATACCAATCTGAGGAAAATTTCGGAGCAATAGAGGGAATATCAAATGATTATACATATATTAACAATGACGATAACTCGAAAAGTTCAAATTTGGCTGACAACTCTAAGTTCATTGACTGATAATAGTAAAACGTCAAATACATATTGGTTTTACCTCATAAAACGTTTCTCAATACCGGAAATGGTGTTTGAATATTATCGGTATGTATTTGTAAATTGATCGTAAAATTAAATATGTAGGTGTATGTCAAGTTTGATTATATTCAATAAAATCAATTGAAGTGTCAACTATCGATTTCATATCCTGTTTAATCACTTACCATTAATATATAATTGAGCATAAATCATATTACAGACGTTGTTCAAATACCATCGAAGTTTGTTGTACATACGGAAATTTTGGGAACTTTGAAGGTTTGCATCCTAAAATCTATGATACTATCAGGGCAGTGAATTCGGAGACGTGGAATAGGACTGTTTTTACAGGAGTCGGAAAAAAGCGAACTACTCCGACTTCATTTTTATGTTTATATAAATCGCCAAGATGGCGACACAGAAGACTAGCCACCGCATGGTCCTAAGTCTAAAAGAATATTAGAGCTCCGTAGACATTAGAAACAATTCAACTCTTTAATAGATTAAACATATTTTGTAAGGTTGTAGATAACAAAAAGACTGGGAAGGATTTCTCAAATCTTTAATACATGCATACAGTCAACCAAATTTATTAGAAATTTATCCTATTCATCGTATTGATTTGTATATGTTCTCATTTGTATACATATGTACTTATTTACATATTATACATAAGCGTTTCAGGTAAACTAAAACAGCATAATTATGTCCATACAGTCTTTATATGTTGTAATACAACATAATTTACTCTGATAAACCTATAAAAAAATCAAATGGACCAATAATCTATTAATTGAGGTATTACGAAATTATATAGTAAATATACGGATTTATTTTATTAAACTGGCGACCTGGCATTTTGCTATCTGTGACCCGGTACCGGTTCGCGAGCCATCATTTGGCAAACGCTGATATTAAAATTAATTTGAAATGACATATTTTGTTTTAATTTCATCCTTAATTTTTTAACCTTTAGTTTTTTGATCGTAAGAAACAGTGAATTTCCCGATTTGGGATTCTGGAAATTTGCAACCCTGTTCCCATAACAAACTAACGTCAAACTGGGCGTATTTTATAGAATGGCTCCAAATAACTATCCACTGAGAAAAGAAGTTCAGTGATCGGATAATAACCACTCCAGAATACATTGTAATAGTAAATTCTATTAGGAAGCGGTGTTTTCACAAGATCGTGTTTTTATTCGACATAATTTAATTATATTCGTAAATGAGATAAAAAGGCTTTCTTTACTGGGCTTATGTACCTCTCATCTTCGTTTTATTCTTCGTTATAGAATCCGTAAAGGTCATTTCTTTTGTTGAGTAGCTGAAAACACAATAGAAATCTTGTGAGTTCAAGTATTACTTTTTTTTGGATTGTATTTAAAATTACCAAATGTACGTTAAATAGAATTTCTTTTGTCTATTGTGATAATAGAATTTCTTACGTCTATGGTCCCTTATAAAATAAAACAGTTTATTTGAAATAAGAACGCGTGAGTTTAGTGTCTAACAGTATCTTGTAAATTGTATTATAATAAAATTAGTTTAATTATTTTCGTAGACATTTAGACGTTATTAAAAAATAAACGTAAATAAAATCAAAGCTTCGCAAAGCAAGCAAAGGTCGTGTGGTTTTTGTCAATTAATAATTATCTAATTTGTCCCGTATAATTTTCATGGATTAAATATATCATCTTATCTCTCACTTAACGATGCCTCGGGATTTTATTTTGACGTCTGCAGTACGAGGGCGAACTCGGCCTGATTTCGGGATAATGCGCGTACAGGTAGGCCGGGCGTTCCCGTGGGAACCTTCATTGTTCTGTGGGAAAAGGGATTCTGGCCTGGGAACTTCATGGGATATGTCGATCCTGCCAATTTTATTCGATATTCTCACTGCGATCTCACGGATCAAATGGATACCTTGTATTTTTTTTGACAAGGGATTATAGTATCAATGGGTGCATACTTTCATTTGATTATTACTATTCTTTGTAAGATTTGTATAAGATTTTTTTATTGTATACTATTACATTGTTAGATTATTCTTATAAAAGGGAAATGTCATACAATATAATACTTAAAATAAAAATCGAATCGGTTTCGGTCATCACGATCATTATCAGTTAATGTAATTTATGTTAATTAAGTTTCTCTAAATACGCCGTGAAAAAGAACCAAAAGGAATATTGGTCAACTTGAATAAAACACAAGTGCGTCGTCTTTTAACCATGCGGGGTTTTCTATACATCGACTTTACGTTTTTTTTTTTTTAAAATTTTGGTTAGGAACAAAAGTTATCCGTAACTTCAATATGGCTTTAAAAATATTTTTTTATCGAAGAAAAGCTCTCGTCTCTGGGAGTTAATGAGGATTCATATCTAAATACAGTGCGCCCAAGAACAGTGTATAAAAATGGTTGATTTTCGTGTATCTATTTCGTATTGTATATGTCCGATATAGTCGGTTATATAAATATACATTATATGAAAAATTGACACAATTATTATGAAAAAGTTTTGCTTGTTTACTCGTTATCATTTATCCCGTTCCCATTGCTGCTTATCAGCATATCGCACTGTAGTATCTTGCTATAGTTTTCACTGATAAGATAGTCGTACATTTAAAAAAAAATTGTTGGATACTACGTATAATATAAAGTATTACTTTTAATGTGTTCACTGTTAATTATTGGTGAAAGGCATTACATTAAAAAATAAAACACTCATTCGTACTGATCTTTAATAATTAATATTGAGTTATTTCAAAAAGTCTTTTTTTTTTTTTATTGTACTGAAGTTTGAAGCGATTGCCGACTTTGCCGGATATTCTTGACGTATACATACTGGTTTCCGGTATATAATTTAACCGCACGAGTCCGTTCATTCTTAATTCGGACTAGGTATGTCAATCTTTTTGAAAATTGATAATTGAATATCTATACAAAAAATCGCGCGTAAACATAGCCAGGTGAGTAATAATTTTAAGAGATCTATTTGCTTGGCGTATCAGAATATTTAGGATTGTAATGCAAAAACAAAACGTTCATAAAATAACCGATAACTTCTACCTCGTTTGATTTGTTTCGCATGTCTTCTATATAATTATGTACATGTATATTATCATTTATAAATATTACCTTTATACCAAAATATACGTTACGGTTCGAGATGCATCGGATAATAAAATACAGTTTATAAAATGAACACTTATAAATTATGTTTTCAATGATTTCATAGTTTTTAAAAAACCTAATCAGATTTTGAAAATAGGACGTAGACAGATATATCGAATGATTTCCAAATAGTTTTAGTTACACTCCTATTGAAATACTTTATTATAAGTGGTCGGTGGTCGAATGATCAACGTCGTTGGCTTCGGTTGCAGTGCTCACCGGTTCGAATCCCAGTACCGACGTTTCATAAATTGTTTTTTTACAATAACTTGAACAAGAGAAGTTGTGCAACTGAGTAGCTAGCAGTTCTCGTAGAATACTTTCGTTGAAATAAACTCATAGTAGAAGTCCGTATTTTTCACATTAGAATACGTTCCATATTAGTATCGGCCAAGGCCGAAAAAAACGTAATTCGTTTCAACCGATATGTAAACGACACACAAATAATAGTTTTAATTTCAACGGTTATTAATAATTACGCCATGCCTTTTTTGCAATCTCCACCAACCGTGCAATTCTAGGCATTAGTGGACAATAACTTCCTATTAATGCATACAGTTTTAAAAGTGTGTTAATTACTTCATTTTTCTGTTATCTAACCACTTCCTTACTTGACCTATATACTAGTAACCTCAATAAATTATTCTAAATAACTTTTTATGTTTAGAAATGTATGTTATATGCTATAGTATTACTTATATGTTATCACTATGAAAATTTCTACTTCAAATAAACGAGCGGTCGCTCCATTTATTGTCTCTTTATTTTTCTTGGTTATTTATTTACATCTAGATTAAATACATGAAAAGATGCGCTTATTCGACATTAAGTGTAACGACCACAACTTCCTATAGTGTGTATGCAGCCGCTTATGCAAGGGCGACCTAACCCAACAAATGCAACACATCCCAATGTACGGATGCATGGGTGTGGATCTGATAACACCGCGAGAGTACTGTTTAATTATATACATACATGTATAGAACATATAAACCGACATCGGTATCAAATAACCCCAATGTGCTGATTCATAGCCAGTAAAATTTTGTTCATGTACTGGTATATCGCCCTATACTTTTTTAAATAGTTGGACTCCGTGCGAGATGTGCCAATATCATCAGTTTCTCATTATCTCTATGTTTTTTTTTTATCAAAATCCTTAGGCCATTTAAAGCTCCATCTGTTACCGGCAAACCGCGGTTGTCATATTGTTTCTTTTAATTAATCACGCAATAAGGTGTTGGTAATAAAAGTTAGCATAGATTACAATCGTTTCTCCAATATTTCAAAATATTCCACGATATAAATAATAAAAACACAATGTTGGTTTTCTATATATAACGTCACCTCGCAAATTTGCCATAATGGATAAAGGTACTTACACTTCATGTCTAATATTTATGAGCCCCAGTCTCTTGTGGGCGGGATGCTAATTTACATATTCTAAAATATCGCCATTTTAAGAATACCAACTTCAGACTCCTTTGAGTGGCGCTTCCAGCTAAAGAAGATTAAATCTCCAAGTTCGAGGAAAAAGTTGTGAGGATATCTTTTGACGTCAAAATCAATTAGATTAAATTTCATTATCGGTATGTTTGACTCATCTGTCTGTAGCTGCACATATTTGATTACACGGTGTTTTTAATCATCTTTTTTATGAACACTAATGTACTTTTATTAACTCTATTGCAACGTACGCGACATCTATATTTGAAATTTTCAAATTGATATTTTATTTGTAGATATGGATTATTCTCGAACGCTGTAGCTGAGTATTAATGCTTAAGGGTACCGGTTCCTAACCATTTTTCAATTGTTACACCCAACATATTTTCAAATAGACATTTTAATAGATATGTAAACACATATTGAAAGTATTTTTTGAAAAAATTTACAGTCGAGCTGAGTTATAACGAACGAGATGGGACCGACTGAATTTGATAATTATATCAGAGAATATGTATTTTTAAATGCTTATAAACATACCCATCACACGAAGACATGAATTATCTGGAGTGGTCAAATAAGACAAAAAGACGCCTGTAGTTAGTTACCTACTGATTTCACAAAGCTTGGATTTTTTACATACAATTTCAACCATATGCGTGGATAGTTTTTTAATGTTGTCGGCGAAAACATCAATTAGGTACTTAACTAGTGTCATAAACGTAATCATATCCCGGTCTAGTAACTAGACTCTAGTTAACTGCCCGGTCGGATTTTATTGCTTAGGGTCGAACATGTTGTTTTTAAAAGATCGACACATGAACAGTTTTAAGAACTTTGACGATATTTTTGCTCGGTATGTCCGAGAATTAGCTCGTTATAAAAGTCAATAAATGTATGGAAAAAACCGTTAACTAAAATCTCAACTAACGTTTCCTCGTAACATCCGAAATCTCGTTATTTCCGTCATCGTAATAACAGAGTTCGACTGTATTTCTTATTTTTATACAATTATGGAGGCAGACCTATATAATAATAATGAATTGCGATTATTTTGTTCTCCGAATGACCATTTTTTTTGGATGGTATTAACCGCCATTTTGATGGAGATAACGATTTGATGCAGGTAATCTCTATTTTGTTGAGATGCTTAAGTTAATCGCAAAGCATTAAGATTTCATTACTGAGGGTCATTACGAGAAGCGCTTCCATTATGGCACCCTCGGAACACTCTCCATGCCATGAAAAATTTCACCCTATAACCTTGATATCCATAATCGCCATAATAAAAGGGGTATTATCCGATTCCCCTAATAAAAAAACCCTCAATATTTGTTATCACCTACCGGAGAGATGGGAATTTTAACGTTCACGTTTACGAAGGTCTACGGACGTCTACGAGATATCGTAGAACGAATAGTTATTTGATGCGTGATGTACTCGGATGTTTTTATGCGCATTGCTTAATATTAAAAGTTACTTGTAATTAGTTGTTATTAAATTATTCATGTTATATTTTAATCATACCCAATACGAGAAAGAGTTTGTTCATTAATCTCATTACCGATACTAAACACGAAAAAAGAAAGAAATTAATTAGTGATATTAATTAGTGATATTAATTGTGATTGTGTTGATAACTGTGGCTGTACAAATAAATATTCAGAAACTGCGAAGAGTGGCTTTTGAGATTGATTATAATATCGCATACTTGAGAAGAACTTACATATGTTGATTGGAAATCAAATTATATTATAAAAATATTCACGCCGGCTTTACCACATGTCACATACACACGTGACTTCGACTTGCAGTAGGGTCTCCAATCTCGGGATCCCGGGATTGATAAATTTACCGAAAGTTGAGCGAGGTCTAAAAAAGAAGATTCCAAATTTATGTTTTTTTTTTTGAGAATTTCATAAATTCCTGGAATTTTTAATTTGAAATTCTCGGAAGAGCTAAAACAAAAAAAACGCATGATGTTCATTTTGGAAAATCTGTTAATTCATGGGTTTTTGAAATTTATGATATAATCAAATTCACTTTTAGAGTTTTCACTGTCAATACTCGGTGGAAAATCATTATATTAATAAAAACACAATATTCCTTTGTAATTTATTCCACTTTATTTAATAGGTCTGAACCGGTTTCGCTCATTGCGAGCATTGACAACTGATCAGTTGACAATGCTCACAATGAGCGAAACCGGTCCTGACCTATTAAATAAAGTGGATTAAAGTACAAAGGAATATTGTGTTTTTTTTAATACGATATCAAACTATTTGGAAAATCCCAGGATTTCAAAATTTGCCGAGCAAAAATTTTCTCAATCCTGATTCCCAATTTATACACGATTTAATGTTGAATGTTCAATCCCAGGCTTGGAAAAATTTTCAATCCCGGGATCACAAAAGGGGTCCGGGATTGGATGCCCTAATTGCAGTCTATTTCACTTTTAAGGTGTTCACTGTCAACACTTGGTGAAATGGCATTATAATAAAAATAATAAAACATTTTTTTTAGTACTTATTCCACATAAAATTTATTTGATCACGACCGGTTTCGCTCATTTGCAGTCTATTTATTCTAAATATATATATGTTTAAATAAAAAAAACGCTCGCAAACCCGGCAATAAATTTTACAATAAAAATATCCTAATCAGATCTGAATTATGTTTGCATTTTAGAACTGAACTACATCGATAATTGGTTTCAATGTTACTATGATTCCAGCGTATTTTACATAAAGATGTTTTTATATCAGTATATAGTGCTTCTACACAAATTCGTTATTTTATTAAAGCTTACACTATATTTGTCACATGTGTTTATCACCTTCTATAAAACTATTGCGTCATTAAATAATATATACGTCAATTCCTTTATATTATTTAATAAAGACCAATGGTTAAAGTCAATGAATTTGATGAATGCTAATGTAAGTTTGTCGCCTCTACTACTATGGAAATGTACACTAGACTATTTTTACACGGCTTAGAAATAACACGGTGCTACACTACACCTTTGCGTGTACTTACTACTCAGTACTATGCGCTGAGAAGTCTATTCCTGTAATCCCGAAATTTTGGAAAGAAATAGTATACAGGCTCTGGACATATTAAGCGATTTTGTACCAAACGTGCCTAAACGGGTTTGTCAATCAAACAAAAAATTGATTGTTAATAATCTTAGTTACGATTTTTTTAACATAAAATTTTGTGTCCAGTGTATTATTTTAAAGATTTTTTTTTTGCTTCGAGTTCGATTTTGTTGCACGACCAATCTTTTTATTCCTACTTAATCAAATCGGTCCTGACAAAGTTGTTACATGATCTGAATTGAATAGTGTGCACATGTTTCTTTGTAGATATCTGTTACTTACATTGGCTCACACCACATCATGGTTGCTTGACCACAATTCAAGAATGACTACATCTGCGGGAAGTCATAATCGTCCGTATAAACGATAAAAATTATCTACACATATTTGGAGAGATTTGTCAAGTTTTGCTTAGCGACAAACTATTTATAAAAGTATATTATCAAACGAAACTTACATGGAATCAAATAAATTGGCTGAAGTATCACAATGTTTTATTTGTTTTTTTTTTAACCTACATATATATTTTCTTTCGATGTTTGTTTGTATCTCGGATCAATTTCTTTCAAAGTCCTTCGATGCCTTTTCAGGTGAATAATTTGATGAATTGTCAACTATTGGCGGTTGGTGCGTTGTTTCGCCTTGAACTTTTAACATGTTATTCCTGGTTGAACGCATTTTGTCAGTATGCCTCGTGTATTCGTGGTTTATCTTCTCAGCTTGGTCCGGACGGTTAAATCCCAATTATATTTTCCATTGATTACATTTTCCATATACCAGCGTATGAAAGTTTTCCGCGCGTATTCAGAATTATAACGTTTTGTTTGACTAGCCTTTGTTACATATTTGTCTGTTGGAACAGCGGTAACTTCACAAGGCATATTGTAAAATTATATATCGTGCTTCTTATGTTTACAGTTTTACATTTTTTTCACATTTCAGTTGAAAATTTCCACTAGACGAGACAAGCCAGTACACTAGTTAACAGTAATAAATGTGAATAACGTATGTACCCACTTCTGATGTGTTCACTGCTTATACTTGGTTGAAAGGCATTATATTGAGAAAATAAATCACTCTTTTGTACTTTCGGTACTGGTTTCATCGTTACTATAAGTATATAGTTATTTTTTTATAATGGTTCATGAACAAGTATTTACATTGAATTAATTGAATTTGTAGTTCCTTGGTATAACTCTTTTATATTAACTACGGTCCGTTCACTACGTGCGGCCCGATGTGTATTCTTGCGCGACCGCTTCGTCTTAAATTGAACGAGTCCCACTACGAAAATAATTTTTGATCTGTTTATCGATTTCTGTTCGAAAGTACGGGCGTTTGTGATGTCTAAAAGATACCTCCCACTTTTCAGATCCTGTAACAACTGGGCGTTCCGAGAGAGATTAATTAACCACTAATCCTGTCCTAGCCTTATCCTTCGATCCCTACTACTCTCTATCACGAAGAGAGGTTGAGCGACTGAGTAATAAAAACTTCTCGTAGAAAAACTTCTGTTGAGATACCTCCATTAGGATGCCATATGCTCCACATTAGCAGCGGACATGGAAACAATTAAAAATTAGAGAATCAATTTTTTGTGCTAAAATTTCCTTTGCATGATAATATGTACATTACTTCTTTTATTTAAATTTAAATTTGTATAAATAGTACTGTTTATATATTTTTCTTATTAGTTGATAATGCTCGCAATGAGCGAAACCGATCCTGACCTAATTAATAAAGTGGAATAGAGTACAAAGGAATATTGTGTTTTTATTAATAATATGTACATAGTTGATTTGCATGTGAAAACAGTATTTTACTTGATGCCAGCAGTTCAATTTCTAATGTGGCCCTTCAGCCAAAAAGTTTGCACATGCCTGTATAAAGGTGATCAATGACGAAGTACATAGTTCCACGATAATTTTCTTGTATATAGAGATGATTAATATTTTGGCAATCACGTCATTGTTCTGGAAATAGTTATCCACTATCATTAAATACATTAAACTTTAAAAAAAAAAAATAACTATAGTAGTAAACTATTTAATTACAAATAAACAATAATATAGCGATGAATTATCTAGTTTTAAAATGAAACATTCATTATGTTGAGTTCATTGCTTGAATAAGTGACATTATTCATCGGAGTAATACAACTTTCGTGTGAAAACAGCAAAATATTTCCACTGGAATATCAGTAACCTACGTGTATGCATTCGTGTCATTGTTTCCCGTGTACCTACAGCCTTTCTGGCGGTGAGTAATATGCGAGGAGAGATCACCCGCTTCGACATTTTCATATTTCCAAGAGTGAATTTGGAATCCCATTTCCGTGCGCCATTAAACAAACAAATACAATTCGCCGTCCGTTTAATGAGGACAGCCGAACTCAACGCGAGGGGAAGATTTTATTTTGCGTTTTACGTCCCGTTGTCAATTCACTTTCGCCTTGTTAGCGAGCGCCCGACCCTCATAAGACAAACCCCTCGCTACACTGGGGACACGGCTATTTTTTTTTTTTGGATGACAGATTACCTTTAATAAAACGAAACCAAGACGTGTAGCGAATACATTTAATTAAAAATATTAATGTGCGGACGCACAGGGATGTTATGGATTCACAAGTATTTTTTTACATTACTTTTATATATTACTAGCTGGTTCCCGGCAATCGTTGCAATGCCACTCAAAGAAAGAAAGTGTTTTTATTGTGTTTATTAAAGTGCATGTTTTCTTTTTCTGTCTGTTTGACGTTTGCTGCCGATTGTCTATGGCAGGGGTCGGCAACCCGCGAGGCGTCGTGGTGCGGCCCGCAAGGTTCTCTGGATTAAAATATTTGCTCACACATATCATTACAGTGTAATGACATGTGACCGAAGTGCGGCCCGCACCAATCCCCACGTAAAATATTTGGCACTTTTACAACAAAAGGTTGCCGACCCTTGTTCTATGGTACGACACATGCGCCACCTCTTGTAATTTAATTGTAATACGCATATAACCTTCGTGCAAGTTGCATGAACGGTATGGCAGACATACAAACATTGATTTTTATATATAAGACCTACTGTAAAATATTTTTTCTATGCCTATAACCTTCCCGAAAGTGCAAGTAAAACGTTTGTCAAAGTTTTAGTGCGATCGGATGAGCGGTGTGACAAAGCGTAAAGTACAAACAAACAAATATTCATTTTTATATATCAGATATAATGAACATAATTAGAGCGGAGGTTTTAAACTAAATAATAGGTATATTTTAAATAACAATATTTTAGGATTCGAAGTATCGGTGTGGTAAACGGCTGATCCCCCCTTTCACCCATCCTATTCTATGAACGGGGCGTGTCGAGAGCGATTAGCTAACAACTAGTACTGTCCTAGCCCTATCCTTCTATTCCTACTCTCTTTGGAAAAAGAGAGGTTAAGGAACTGAGTAACAAGCAGTTCTTGTAGAAACACTTCTGTTGAGATAAACTCCATTAGGAGTCTATATGCTTCACATTAGGATCGGACATAGTAAAAAAAAGGGCTGATCTGTTTTCGAAAGCTGGGTTTTCAATTTTGTAACCCGGTTTGAAATATTAGAAATTAAATTCATTTTTTCTTATTTTTTTAAAAACAGTTGATATTTTTACTTGGAACCGTCTTGGCGACAGATAAAACGAAATGAAATTGTCAGTACACATCAATGCATGGTCTGAAAATATACATTTAGGTTTATTTAAAGAAAAATGTTGTACTCTTGACTTCTCGAGTATGGGACAGGTATAATTAGTTCACCGCCGAATAATATATTAGCGTTTAAAAAAAAAAACAGTTTTTATAATAAACAAACGAAGTTTCAATTATTTTTTGAAAAACTTCGAAAAATAGGGTAAACCTAGTTATAGGAAATATTGGAATTCAAAAACCGGCTTTTGTCTAAGCTTTAATGCGGTAGTAGAAAACAAACTTTTCTTTATCTTTTCGTCATCCTCTGGGATCCTTTTTTATTTGCGAAGACTCGTTAAGTCTCCAAGAGTCTATTCTAAATGGAGTTAGTCTGGTGAATCGAGGTTCAGCTAATCACGTTGATTGAGAAATAAGGAGTCGAATCCCCTCGGACAGTAAACACCTTTTCGGAGTTTTGGGGACCGAATGAATTTACATATTCCGCACGTTCTCGAGAATATTAATGATTCGATGACGCGACAGTTAAGCTCTCACAATTTCTCATTGGCGAAGGCATTATTTATTTTTACATTTTTAGAATTTTGTTCGAATGAACGCTTAGAAAAAACTATGTCGTGTATTTTTGCGTACTAATTGCAGATATAAAAAGTCCAAGGAGTTGGATTAAAACCAACGAATCGAAAAAGTCGCCGAGTTGCTTTTAATTGACTAATTTCCGTCATTATCCGTCCGAATTATACGTTACAGCGAAAGTGTATTGGAAAAATTTGATGTACGTAAACAGACACTTAGTTAATACATAGTGTATATATAATAATTAAATTTATTATCATTAAAGTGAAACCAACTGATGGTGATTTGGATTAATTTACAATATTTACTATCAATCAAATGGGGAAGTAATCACATTAACATATTCAATTTCTGTAGTTCTTTAAAATTACATCTGATTATGTTTCAAAAGATATTTGAAGTCATAATACGGGAATGCCTTCTGATTTAAGAGTGGGTATTATTTAATTGCATCACAAGCTCCATCAGTTGATTGATGACGATCTCATTGTTTGAAACTAGTCATGATTATCATTTAAAACTGTGAAATTAAAAAAATCGGTCTTATTTTTATAGAAGTATATAATGTCAGTCGAACTTGGTTGATTACGAGGAAGATGGGATCGACTGAATTTTCTCGTTATAGGCATTACTCGTCATATCAGAGAATACGTGTTTTTAAATGCTTACAAACATACCCATCACACGAAGAACACCTCCATGCCCATGATGAAATCGTAAATAGTTTAGCCATTAAATCATTCAATATTTCTCTTAATATTGTCAATTTATCATTTTAGGTATTCTAGCATATATACATTTTTAAAATTATTTTTTTAGCTTCTAACTTAGGTTTAAATACTGTCAATAAACAGTGAAACTGAGATGCCATCATGGCAGGGAACGTAATTTTTTAGGATGGCATGTTATGGGTTAAGTATCTAGAGTGGTCATATAACACAAAAAGTCGTAATTCAAACAAAAATACACGATTAGAATTAATTTACACACCCATTACACACATATTACATTTTTCTATCAATCCACTTTTCTTATAAAATTAAAAATTGATACTTGTTTCATTGTTTTCACTCTCATTGTTCTTAAATTTCCCCCCAAAGCACGATATTTTAGCTCGGTATGCCCTATAAGTAGTTCGTTATGAAAGTGGATACATGTATAGAGAAAACCATCAACTAAAAATATCAACGAACGTTTCCTCATTACATGTGAGATCTCGCTATTTCAGTGATCATAATTACCGAGTTCGACTGTATTTGCATTTGGAGAATGAAAAAAAAAACGGAGAAAACTTGACTAAGTACTTAAATAGATTCTAAAATCGCCCGCTGTGATCTAGTTGGTTAGAGCTTGCTCTGCCGATCAGGTGGGTCTGGATTCGATTCCCGGTAGGGTCAATGGCAAATTGGATTTTTTTCAATTTTAATTTGAGATCTAAGACATGGGTGTTTGTGAAGTCAATTCTCCTTGAGTTAATCTCATGTGACTTTCAAAATTTCTCATCGAGTATATCTCGTATGATCTTTCAACTTCAAAATATTTGACGCATTGGCGTAAGCTGTAATGTCAAATATTTGTCTTTCAAAAATTAAAAAAAAAAAATATGCTTACTATGTATTTCTGATTTTGTCCTGCATTGTAACCTGGTTGCAGTTATTTCAGTGTCAATTCGTAATGGAAAATTATTATACATATTTAAAAATGCGTTTTTCTTGTTTTTGGATAAATAAATCTCGTGATTCTCCGTGAGACATAATCTTTAGCAAGGTAAAGGGACTTCTCAAAAGACGCGATCTCGTTTCGTAAAGGAAGTAATTTGAAACGCCAGGCGAGATGAACATCGGCATTTTTGGTTCTTTCTAAACATAACCTAAGAGAATGTGGCGAAAAAATGCGGAAAAATGCCACTTTAAATTGCCCGCACGTCCATGCCTACGTACACACTTATTAAATACCCTATTGTGAGTTTCGCGCACTTTATTTACATCATGGGTAAACACGGAAAATCAGTTAGTTGCGATTTATGACTAGAATGAAATTATTATTTATTTCACTCAATTTTTTTTTTTACACCTAAAGACTTTAACGACTTTCCAACTTCTCAACGTATAATATGGAAAATCTATTATTTTGCAAATTGATCAGCGGTACCGTTTTATACATTATTTCGACGATGAACTAAAAGTATATAAATTACGTTTTATATCTGGGACATGCGAGTATTTTAGAATATTAATTTTATTATTTATACACGCTGAAGTCATGTTTAGTAAATATAATACTATAATTTTTAGTAAAAATTGGGATGTGAGAGTAAATAAATAGGAAACAGCCAGTGTATATAGCTGAGAAAATGTAGGTTTAAACATAGTTCTGATGAAGGCATACGTCAAAATAGCAATCAAGTAAATTTAAAAAAAAATTAGAACTCAATACTTTGTTTGCTATTGTTTACCTTATTACAATGAGTTCTTCCAAGTAAATGCCAATTGAATCAATGCTATTTTACAATTCAACTCCAGCTAAAGCTTGAAGTCGAGTAAAGCATCTGCTAACCGTAGCGTTTTGTGCTGCGGGGTGCTTCTTGTGTATGATGAGTAATCCTACAAAAATCAATCCACGAACAAAGAAAAGTGTTATGTAAGTCAATTTAAAAATGCAGTGTCCTACGGTGAGCGAGTAGATCTTAACTTCCATAAGCTGTGCGTTTATCGAGAGCAAGCCCGTTAATGCGGCCAAATGTTTATTTTTATGAAAATAAAAACTATTTCTAAATGAATAAATATGTATGTCATACATTGATGAATTTGTCGGTAATGTAACTTGTTTTTATCAATTTTAGTTTTTATCTAATTTAGCAAATCATTTTAAGAAAATTGTACCGCTGTTGAAGAATTAATTAATATAATAATCTATATATTAATACTCGATAATGTCCGTCCGTCTGAATGATTGTCCGCGATTTTCCCTCCCCCTCCTCCGCCCCAGCCCCGCTGTCACCATTTTTTTATTCATACCAAATACATACTTTTTTCGTTTGTATATGGTCGCGATTTCGCCTTTTCGATGACGTCAAGAAAGACGGTCCTCCTCCCCCCCCCCCCCAATCCTGCTCCGCTGTCGCCATTAATTATTTTTTTTATTCATACTAAAGACATATTTTCCAAATACACTGTTTATTATTTGACGAAACAAATCAAATAGCTGAAAAAATTTCATACAAAAAAACGCCGCGACCGTGGATCGAACACAGAACTCTGGATTACCAGTCGAGCTCTCTATCAACTGAGCTAACGTCATAAATATCAAGGCGATAAAAATAGTGTATTTAAAATAAAAATTTGAAAATGGAACGATATTTGCGATTCCTACTGACTTCGATTGTTTGTATAAAAGATTCAAAAATGGAATATTGTCAAATAATGAATGACAAGGTAAATTTATGCTCAAATAGTAATATAAATAAAGTAAGCGAAATAGTTTGATAGATTGGGGTCAACGAGATTAAAATACGGCAAAGTGAGCCAAGTTAGGATGATGGGAAAAAGTGAACTGAACCCACCCTTTTTATTGCATAATTTCAATCATTTTTTCTCTAAAATACATTGTTTATGCTTTCGATGGATTCGTCGGTAACTTTTTGGAAGTTCATTTGAATATAAAATAAAAAATAACTTAGATTATTCCACGTATTGTGCTACAAACTGTGACACGTGTTTCGCCTCTTTCAGAGGCATCCTCAGACAGACTTACTTTTACTTACTGAAAGTAAGTCTGTCTGAGGATGTCCTGAGCGTTTTTTTTTGGTTTATAACATTTTTTTTTTTTGAAAACTTTCTTTTTAAATCACATTACATCTTGATCGTATGAAAATAAATGCTATCAAAATAACAAAATCCGATTGACTAGCCAAGTAAGTTTTTCAAAAAATAAATATAAGACGCAATTATTTCAAGATTTGTTTTTAATCTAGATACATACGTGGTATAGTTAGTTGTTGGCGAAAGCATAGTTTCAGTATGATTAGTAAAATAACATCAGTAAAAATCATTATATATATTCTAAAAAACAAGTTCTATTTGGAGAATAAGTCAAAATTTTGATAATTTTGTGTTGATAAAATGTCCAATTAATTTATAATATTTTGCATGTGAAAATTGCATTTTTTATATAAATATAATTTAATTCTTTGCCCATTTATTTTCCGACTTTTTTCTCACATTCCATTGAAGTGAAAAAAAAGTTCAATAGATATTAAATTATTCTAAAAATTAGAATATTAGATTATTCTAAAAATTCCAAAATCTATATATTAATAGTCGATAAAATAATCACTTTTCACAAACCACAATTAACAATTCACAATTCACAAATGTGTGCGTACTGATGTCCTCGGGTCTTATTCTTTTTCTACGAAATATTTTTGTTAGCATACTTGAAAATTAGTTGAATAAAATATATATACTACGAAAAATGATTGTTAGCAACCTTGAACATTATTCCAAAAATTTAATAATTTACAATTTAAAAACTGCAGGGCTGTCGATATATGCGCCGAGATCGATTTATGCTACTATGAAAAATGATTGTTAGCAAACTTGAACATTATTCCAAAGATATAATAATTTACGAAATTTCTGCTACTTCGAAAAATAGTTGTTAGCAAACATAAACATTATTCCAAAAATTAGGTAATTTACGAGGTCTATTTCTGCTAATAGGAAAAATAATTGTTAGCAAACTTAACATTATTCCAAAAATTAAATAATTTACAATTTAAATACTACAGGGCAGGGCTGTCGATATACGCCCCGATATATTTATTTTATTTTAAGAATCTCTGGCTTATTCAATAAATAGGTTTGTAATTTTCTGACTACTTAAAAATGCAACAAAAATCCCCCCGTTGAGGTCAACGGGCTTACAGCTAGTCTATATATTAATACTCGATAATGTCCGTCCGTCTGAATGATTGTCCGCGATTTTCCCTCCCCCTCCTCCGCCCCAGCCCCGCTGTCACCATTTTTTTATTCATACCAAATACATACTTTTTTCGTTTGTATATGGTCGCGATTTCGCCTTTTCGATGACGTCAAGAAAGACGGTCCTCCTCCCCCCCCCAATCCTGCTCCGCTGTCGCCATTAATTATTTTTTTTATTCATACTAAAGACATATTTTCCAAATACACTGTTTATTATTTGACGAAACAAATCAAATAGCTGAAAAAATTTCATACAAAAAAACGCCGCGACCGTGGATCGAACACAGAACTCTTGATTACCAGTCGAGCTCTCTATCAACTGAGCTAACGTCATAAATATCAAGGCGATAAAAATAGTGTATTTAAAATAAAAATTTGAAAATGGAACGATATTTGCGATTCCTACTGACTTCGATTGTCAAAGATTCAAAAATGGAATATTGTCAAATAATGAATGACAAGGTAAATTTATGCTCAAATAGTAATATAAATAAAGTAAGCGAAATAGTTTGATAGATTGGGGTCAACGAGATTAAAATACGGCAAAGTGAGGCAAGTTAGGATGATGGGAAAAAGTGAACTGAACCCACCCTTTTTATTGCATAATTTCAATCATTTTTTCTCTAAAATACATTGTTTATGCTTTCGATGGATTCGTCGGTAACTTTTTGGAAGTTCATTTGAATATAAAATAAAAAATAACTTAGATTATTCCACGTATTGTGCTACAAACTGTGACACGTGTTTCGCCTCTTTCAGAGGCATCCTCAGACAGACTTACTTTTACTTACTGAAAGTAAGTCTGTCTGAGGATGTCCTGAGCGTTTTTTTTTGGTTTATAACATTTTTTTTTTTTTGAAAACTTTCTTTTTAAATCACATTACATCTTGATCGTATGAAAATAAATGCTATCAAAATAACAAAATCCGATTGACTAGCCAAATAAGTTTTTCAAAAAATAAATATAAGACGCAATTATTTCAAGATTTGTTTTTAATCTAGATACATACGTGGTATAGTTAGTTGTTGGCGAAAGCATAGTTTCAGTATGATTAGTAAAATAACATCAGTAAAAATCATTATATATATTCTAAAAAACAAGTTCTATTTGGAGAATAAGTCAAAATTTTGATAATTTTGTTTTGATAAAATGTCCAATTAATTTATAATATTTTGCATGTGAAAATTGCATTTTTTATATAAATATAATTTAATTCTTTGCCCATTTATTTTCCGACTTTTTTCTCACATTCCATTGAAGTGAAAAAAAAGTTCAATAGATATTAAATTATTCTAAAAATTAGAATATTAGATTATTCTAAAAATTCCAAAATCTATATATTAATAGTCGATAAAATAATCACTTTTCACAAATCACAATTAACAATTCACAATTCACAAATGTGTGCGTACTGATGTCCTCGGGTCTTATTCTTTTTCTACGAAATATTTTTGTTAGCATACTTGAAAATTAGTTGAATAAAATATATATACTACGAAAAATGATTGTTAGCAACCTTGAACATTATTCCAAAAATTTAATAATTTACAATTTAAAAACTGCAGGGCTGTCGATATATGCGCCGAGATCGATTTATGCTACTATGAAAAATGATTGTTAGCAAACTTGAACATTATTCCAAAGATATAATAATTTACGAAATTTCTGCTACTTCGAAAAATAGTTGTTAGCAAACATAAACATTATTCCAAAAATTAGGTAATTTACGAGGTCTATTTCTGCTAATAGGAAAAATAATTGTTAGCAAACTTAACATTATTCCAAAAATTAATTAATTAACAAATTAAATACTACAGGGCAGCGCTGACGATATACGCCCCTAAATATTTATTTTATTTTTATAAGCTCTGGCTTATTAAATAAATAGGTTTGTATTTTTGTTACTCCTTAAAAATGAAACAAAAATCCCCCGTTGAGGTCAACGGGCTTACAGCTAGTAATAAATTAATTTAGACAAATTTGAGCAATTGAAATATTTTGCAGGACCAATATATACATAAATCACCCTCCGTGATCAAGCTTTACATATCAACATTAACATATAGTTTTAAGTATTTTAACTACAAAATAATCACCTGAAATAGTTGGAAAGATGTAAATCTTAAATAGTTATATCAGTCTCAGTAATGATTTGTTACAAAAGAATTTCTTTGTATGCTTATTTTTTTTTTCATGAATGTAAAAAAATATGATTATCTAAAATTATCCATATAATCGTTGTGACGCCTTTTGCGAGCCACTAGGTCTTGCGTAGTTGCACCTGAGATAGTCTTAGTTAAATATCAAATAAAACTATATTGTAGATGCTACGCTACTGGATACTGCTGTAGACAATTAACGGGTGGGAAAGTAGTGGTGGTTGGATGATACCAAATAAGGTTTGGGTAGGAAATATAGGATTAAAACCGCCACAATCCTAAATGCGCGACGGACATAGTTTATGAATTTAGTTACTTCCATAGGAGAAAATGATCTAAGATAAACACACTGTCAACTAGAAGTTTTGAAGTATTGGAATTAGACGTTCGGCTTGGTGAATATTCTTGTCAACTTTGCATATTTTTTCACGCTTACTTTAAATTGAAATACTTTTTAAAAAACATTTATTTTGATAAGCAGAAAATGGCATTTGTATTTAAATTCTCTCAGGATTCATAAACACAAGGTACTCGGTCGGCTTCACGATCATGTAATATGCCACATAACATCACATCGCCACTTTTAATCCGGAAGATTGGCGCTGGTTTTTGTGGTGGCGTAGCCGAGCTGTGTCAGGTGTGGAGCTCCGCGCGGGGAGGTGTTTGCGCTTCCTGCATATTTAACGAAGCCTCCGAAAGTGACGTCTGACAGCAGGCTGCCGAAAACGTGACTTCATCTGCCAGTAGGAGGAGAACGTTTCCACATCTGATGAGGTTTTAGGGAATATTTTTGTCACAGCTTTTGCCCTCCGTAATTGAATCTCACAATTTGGTTTTTCAGATGCCACTGGTAAAGTTTCAATCCGAAATTGTATCGGATTATGTTTCTCATTTTCACACTGTGGTTGAATGAGTTTTTGATATTTATTTATAGCCATTTCAAGTTTCAATTTAAGTTTTTAATCAACAAACAAATTTACGCATTAGCTTTTTTTGAACTTTGTCCGTTATCAGTGTTCATTTTTTTTGAAGATTCTTTTCAGTGTAGCATTGACTTCTAATCGCTTGATTCCCAAGCGGACACGGGTGTCCTAGAAATTTAAAAAAATCAAGTCAATATAGGCTTTTAAAATATCGAATTCGAGTGTATATTAGGCAAATTTATTTCCCTCGAAAACACGCAATTTTTGGGACACATTAATGATTTATTTCCGCGGTATTCAAACGGTTAAGATTAACTGTGCATTACAAGAGAATTTTTTACTTGATTTTAATTTTCTCCATTATGCGAATTTTGGATTTAAATACTCATGATTGTGAACAACACCGTTTCTCAAAGTTGCAAATGAATTTCCTATCCGGGACTAGAGCCCTTTACTGTTTCTTTATCTCCTTCCGAGTAACGCAATAATACATACAATATTCACGTAATTCAAAACAATATATGCGTTCAGCTTGGCGGATTTATTTAACTTTCTTCACTGCACACGTTCCACGAACGGATTTATGACATCCGATATATCACAGCGAGCATAATACTAAAGGAAAATGTACATACACATAAATATTTCTCCAGTTTTTGTAATGGATGCTCCTGAAAATGGCCAGCATTTTTCTCAGTATTGTGTTGTTCTTTTTAGAGAAGTGTTGAATGTCATATGTAGAAAAAAAATACACGAATCAAACAATTCGAAATACTTCAGTTTGATAATATAAATCTGATACCACTTATCTTTTATAGATTCGGTGGTAACTTCTTGGAAGTTTATTTTTAATTTAAAATAAAATTCGATACATTTGTTATTTCACTTGCTGTGCTACAACTTGTGACACGTGTTTCGACTATATGAGAAGCATCATCAGACTATCGCAAATTGATTCAAACCTTATGCTATAAATTACAAAATAAAAGTCGGATTGGTCCTTTTCTACTGGACGCAGGGTAATTTACAATTAAATACGAATAAAGTAATTAGTTTATAATTCGTACTTTCAAAGTTTGTCTGTGATAAAAAATGATTTATATTGTTTTAGCCAAATCCGCTTCAACATTGCTAACAGAGTATATAAAAGTATTTTAGATATTGTAAGATTCATGAGTCAATCGCTGAACCTTTATATTTAGTGAGGGTCGGATGGAAATACAGGGATAATAAGTCAGACTATTTTTCATAAGCTCCACGCTCCGTCCCCGGAAAGAGGGGAGGGAAAGAAGAATTGAGAATCTCGACTTACAAATAAAATCAGATAGTCAATATAATATTGTACTATTATACAGAAATAAACCCACTGCGGATTTAAATATCATTAATATTTAAATTGATACTTAGTATCCATCGGAAAGGTTGCGTCCTTTTAAATGAGACAACTAAGGTAAATACACATTTTTTTGTTGATTACTGATTTATTGTTGACGTCCAGCATGAAATGGTTAATGTTGTAAAGATAAATTCAGTCGGGTAAAAAGAAAAAGATTCCGACTCCGACTTTAAATTAAAAATCGACTCCGATTTCTAAATTAAAATTTTAATCATGTCTGTTTAGTTTACATATTGTCTGTATACCATCAAATCATTCCAGTCGCTAGAAAAATTCTAGTACATTTCACCAATTCTTCTTCTTCTTCTAAGGCTATGTTCTCTCCCTATGTGGAGCATATGGCCGCCACGTGGCACCTCCACGTTTCCCTGTCTCCCGCCAATTGCTTTGCTTCCTCCCATGACATGCCAGCATCCTTCAGTTCCGTCGAATCCATTCCGGCGCTCCGGACGTCCGTCGGGTACATTTCACCAATATGATGATTTAACTACTATTTTTTTTTAAAATTATTTTCCTTCGATATTTTAGATTCCGGCTTCGTAAAAAATACCCTACCACGACTTCCTACTCCGACTTTACAGTCCTGTATAATACATACACAGTGTAACTGTAGACGAATGCCCCTTGTTCGTAAAAGCGAATATTTTCGACGCGTATTGTTTTTCCTTTATTGGGGTTCCTAAAAGAAAATAAAAACCGAATACAAAGTGATAACCAACAAAATATGAAGCCTACGGAAAGCCCACCTTTTTAGCAGGCTCTTTTCTTTGGCAAGAAAACATTCACCGAATTCTTAGGAAACTTTTTTTATCAAGTATTTGGCTCTCGGTATTATAAATATTTCATGTTGTGGTAAAAAGAAAATTGTAGCAATAAATATTAGTTTCTTTATCACTTTTTTGTTAGAAACAAACACAAAAGGCCAACCAATACTGAGAAAATTGGTACCTATTAGCCGATCGATTTTCACCAAGTAATAGCGATCTATGGAACAATGTACATATTAGGTTTTCATCTCCGAATAAACTATCACATTTATTTTAGTATTGTTCTTTATATGTTATATTTAAGTTGAATTTGTTGGAACTTATTTGGTTGTCTTAGCGATTTCTAATGTTTTATTTTTCTATGATGTTCTTATCCTTTTTCACACTGCAAAAACAATACTTAAATAATTTTTGTAATATATTCATTTGCTGTCCATATGGTCCATTTTGAAAGCAGGAGGATCTTTAGTTAACCTTTTAAGCTGACAATTGTATGCTATCAATCATAATGCTTAGTGTTGTTTTTTTAAACACCTACATTTAGTAATTCGTAAGTGTGTTTTTTTGGTTCTTTTCCCATTAGCTGACTGGAAGTGTTATCACTCGGTACCTAAAATTCGCGCGGGAAAAGGGATATAGAGACTTGAATTATATCCACCCAAACAATTAAATTAATACACAGGAAAAAAAATAAGGAGTAAATATATAGGTATAAATAGAACAGTTTCATTAATTATACAGGACAGCTTAGAAGTAATGGCCTACTTTAGTATTACTTAATACTACGGCAGTTTTAATTTCTGTTCTTCGCTGTGTTTTATTTGGTTGCGTTTCCGAGTTTAATCTCTTCGTTCTGCGCTGTTTGTTTGCGCTGATGCCAGGCAGTTAAGGTACTTTTACGCTCGCTTCAGAATAGATTCGTAAACAAAGCGGCAGTAATTATTTGTATGGCGTCTGGGCCGTTAAAACGAAGCAGAACGTGAACGAGACGTTCCACTTTTCAAAATATGAAATTCTTCCAGTGTCAAAAATTCGCGGTATAAACTGGGTTTTTGAGTATTTGGATGATATGAATACATTTAATTCTAAGTGTTAAGTCCCCTTAGTGTAAAAATTATCTCTATCTGTCTGTCACTGGTTACATTCTATCCTAATCGAAATTAACAGATTCCCTTCCACAATTTGAATGATTGAAGGTATGTACATACCTTCAACTATTGAATACGTTGAACTGTATGGTTGACCACCGTATTGTTGACAGACATTAAGACTTATTTATTTATCATATACACTCATTTTTGGCTTTTACTTTGTTAATGATTATTCATACTCAACTGATTTTTGGTGTAATAGTTTGCATTGCTAAGAGGTCTTCAACTTTTTATTTATAGTTTATTTTTCTCGTATTTTGCTTCATTTTATTTGCTTAGTTGTAATACCAATTGTTTGCCATACCCTGTTTTTCTTACTTAACTTTTGTATAAATATCACTGTTTCATTGTATTTCTTATCAGTTGACAATGCTCACCATGAGCGAAACCGGTCCTGATCCAATAAATTTTATGTGGAAAAAGTACTAAAAATGTTTTATTATTTTTATTACGTTGAACCATATTAAAAAAAAAAAACACAATATTCCTTTGCAATGCTTCCACTTTTATTTAAAAAGATCAGGACCGGACTAGCATTATCAACTGATATTCGTTTAAGAAAAACATGTGTTTGTTTCTTATGCATACAACTGTTTTGATGCTATCCAAAATTTACGTTAATGTACACAGAGTAATATTGGATTAACGAAAAGATCACCTCGACCCCATCATCTCTATTTTCTTTTTTTTATAGTAATGTCATCGCTATTCGGATCAGGTGGCCACCCATGCCGGGTCCCGTCACTTTTTTATTCTGACCGTTATCTATATGTTTTTTGTTATTTTCTGACATCCGAGATTCAGCGATTGATTCGTCATCACAGTAATTATTACTGTTGATGTAGTATGCTCATTAAGGATTTTATTTTTGCGAAATAAACAATCTAATAACTCTTTCGGCCCCGGCCCAAAATCAGGTAAATCTATCCCGCGTGGCCGGCTTATTTATCAAGAATTGCATTTTTTACTGGAACTTTCTAAAAGTGCTATAACTGTATAACCACTAAGTCAAATCAAATGAAACCTTTTATGGTCACTTGAAAGACCATAATTATTAAATTTTGTATGATTGGAAAGCCATGTTATAATGTTTACACATGCACTAAGACTTATTTCTTTTTTTTTCTTGGCGCACACATTGCAAGTTTTACTGGGCTTGTTTATTTTTTGCTGCTGCTATTATTGTTAACAAAATATTTTTAGAGATGCTTTTTGACATCCTTTTTCATGTAAATTCTAAATTTAAAATTGAAAACGAACTCGTTGACTGCACCATCATGTGGTCTTCAGAAGGACAAATGGACGCATCACATTCGTTATGATATTCTTAAATTTTAATATTAATTTTGATGAAAATAATAATTAAAAATTGATGTAGAATAATTTCAGTATCTTCCATAAAGGTTATATTGAGTCTTTTATAACAAAAAATGTTGCTAAATACCATAATAATAGCTCAATTTTCAAAGAATAGCCTATGACGTAAAACACGGTTCCGAGACTCAACGTTTGGCTAAGTTATCACGTGAAAAGACGGCTCCGGGATCCGACGTGTTAAAACATTAATTGCGAATTCGGCGCTTTAGTTTGATTTCCTCATTGCTGTCACAGCCATAATTCAAAGCCTCGCCTTTATTAATTGACTCTTGGCCGCCATATAAGTCAGGGATAATCCTAACATCGTGATTGATTCATTCGCTATGATGAATCTATTGAATCAATTATTATGAATCGACTAATTTAAATACTGTACGCTAAGGGGTTTCTTAATATGTACAGTATGTGAATTGCTAACGTCGCATTAAAATAATAACACGTGCAATTATTTGTATTATTTATTATCAACGGTATCGAAAATAAAATAAGAAATGAGAGTGGTCGGATAGATGTTTCACTATTTTCCTCTACAACCGGCAAAGGAGGTGAAGATTCAAACCATTTTGAAGCACTTTACTAAAGAGTTAGGACTTACAAGGAGCGGATTGTGTCTTTAATATGATAAATGTAATTATTTATTCAAAGAATTGGAACAAATCTGGCATATTGCAGAAATTAAAACACGCTATACTGGAGTAACATATAGGAGGTTAGACAGTTTGCATCCATACAAAATTTGAGGTTAGGTTTTTTCATTTACATTTTACTAATTGAACGAAATCACCAAATTAAAAAAAAATTTGCATTTTTATTTTATTATTTTCCATTTGTTCTGTATTTAGTTTGTGTTACCAAGCGCGCGTGACACTTTTTTTTTGTTCGATGCACTTATTTTTTCAATGCACGTATTTTAATATGTATTTATGATAATATAACATATTTACGAAAATTATAATATGACTTTAAAAATTTAGCGTTCTGTAGAAAATTCGCTATAAGAAATTTAAATGTATTTATGATATGCTTCACAAAGACTAATGCGTACGATACTAATGTTTTTTTATAATTTTATATTTTTCTTTACGTTAAATTGCAGTATTTCCTTTTTGTCTTGCTTATATAACAAGAGTTTAGTACAGAAACATACTGTCATAAATACGGAAAAGGGTTATAAATGATTGTTATTACTATTTCCACTCCACTAATTTTGTTTTTCAGCACGGTTCAGAACGGCGAGACAAATTCCACTCACGCCAAATCTGCTCTCGTATATGTAGTTGTAACGAGTAGCTTTATATACCTAATATACAATTAAATTTGTCATTTTTTAGTCCACTTGTGTTTCAAATTGTGAGACTTGTTTCGAAACATCCCCAGACAACATCGTAAGGTTTATAATTAAGTTATCAATAAATAAATGTTAAGGTTTTATTCGTTTTCTTCTTTACACGGAAGGTAGGGGGTTAGATATTATACAAACATTGATAGTACTGATACAAAATGTATCACTTTTAGGGTGTTCACTGCCGATATGTGGTGGAGAAGCGTGATATAACTACTTATTAGTACTACTTTCACATTTGATTAATATGATCAGGACCGTTTTCGCTCACGACGAGCATTTCTCAACCGATAAGAGTTTATTTATACAATTTAATATTGTATTCTGTTATCAGTTGATAATGCTCGTCACGAGCGGAAACCGGTCCTGATAATATTAAATAATCGTGGAATTCGTACAAAAAAGTATTTTATTAAAAAAAAAATATTTTACTAATATAAATTACAGTAAATCCTAAAGTAAGTTAATTCAACAATAATGAGCCGCCTATATTATTTACTCCAGCGATTTCCAGCCTGGAAGGCGTGGACTATTCCAAAGGGAGGCGCGAGCGGTTCATAATATTTATTTATTCTTTAAAAGTGTCTTAATTACTATATGAAATAAAGGATGGGGAGGCGCGAAGATATTTTTTCTCCAAAGGGAGGCGCAGTAACATAAAGGTTGGAAACCACTGATTTACACCGTTTCTTATTCACCGCCGAATCCATCGAGAAAAAAACTAGAAATATACTTCAATGCACTGCATTAATAGTGTATCCTGCAGTCAAATTCGATATAATATTTCAAGTATGTATTTTAAAGTGCCTGGGTTGTTTTGTCTGATTTGGCACACACCGGTCTGAATGAAGTAAGCAAGTAATCCACGAATCTAAACGCGTTGAAAACTTATCAAGGGTGAAATTGTTGCACTGCAACACAAACCAAACAAAACCACGCCAAAGCAAGTATTATCATGTACATACGATACGATCGGAAAACCTCGGCGCAGAAGAAAACGGATTATACAAATGTTGATTTTTTCGAGTAAATATACTTTACAAATAAAACAATAATGATCAACGGATACTGAAATTTTTCATGTTCGGCTTGATATCAACACCGATTGAATGAATTTTTCTATTTTTATAATTCAATCGCATTATTCAGTTAAGACAGAAGTACGGTAGTTATTAGTACCGAAATAAGTGTTTTTACATATGTATATTCCATATGGTCCCCACTTTTAGGGTTTTCACTGTCAATACTCGATGGATTGGCATTATATTAAGAAAACACAATATTCCTTTGTACATACATGTTAATATTACTTTTACTATTTTTACTTTTATTTACTAAGTTCAGGACCGGTTCCGTTCATGGCGAGCATTATCAAATGTTAAGAAATATAATTTAACAGTGTTATATACGTATACAATTGTTTATTACGTCTTTTTATTTCAATTTTCTTTTAATTTAATATTATTTCAATTTAGTTAATTTCTTAATCGCCCTCAATACGATCGGAATCGATCTGCTGTTGTTAGGAAGTTTAATTTATTATTGTGTTTTCGAACAGCTTCTAATAGAGTTTGTTTTAATGTAAACATTTCAAAATAGATCGTAAGATGCGAATAGTTATCCAAACAAACTAAGAATCGAGAGCGATAGAACTACGCAATTTATCAATCGATTCACTCCGCTAGCGTGCGGTCCCTGCTTGTTGTCTATTTTCAACATAGTTTCGATTAAAGCCGATAATACGATTTTGTTGAGTAACACGTAAGGATTCTCGACTCTTTTCATGTCCCGGGTCTCAGAACATAAAATTGTCATATCCCGGGAAGTTCTCGTGTCGCGTGATCGCCGTACTGTAGTTATTTTTATTCAAAAATATTTAAACGAATATTTATATTCATGACCATTGCCGATAACTTAAAACTCATTCATACAAACGTATTTTTTAAAGTTTACCATTGTTTAATATTGTATTATACATACTGCTTTTTATTACGCATCATTCTAGGGATTCGTTTAATTTTGCCGATAAAACCATTTCATTCGAAAAATAGTACATTTGTGGTCAGGAATTTTCTGTTTATTTTTGAAAACTAGCATCTGTCACACGTAGCATACGTACAGCGGCCATATTTTATTTTGTTAAAGAAATGGAAGAGTTTGAAAGACTATTTTATTGAAAGTTTTTTTTTATTGTATACCGAAATGTACAGGTTCTCAATGTATAGAGATTCTCAAACTATATTTTTCAAATTTTGTACATTCGCAGAAGTTTTGTCAAACGACAAACGACCCAGGTTTCGCTTTTCGACATCGTCAGTGTTTAAGTTCACGGATGAATTTTAACTGACTCAGTTCAGTGTGAATGAGATACATAAGGATACACGTGTTACTAGATGTGATATACGGATAGTATTGTAAAAGTGAAGTTAACTCAGTAAATTTTCATTGCAATAGTGTTTGTTATCTCTTTGAAATAAAAAAAAATATGTAATCCACCAAAACATCAAATCAAGTAAAGACGTGATTGTACTACCATTTTACTATTCGGCTCACTTCACCTCTCAAGGGCTCATGATATTCTACGTTTATGTATACTGGCAACGAGCAGATTTAATTTGGAAACATAATATCTAGCTTTAAGACGTGAAATGCTACGCTTGGGTGTAAAACAAGTTAATAGTGTGTAAACATTGTGGTTTGTACTGTTTCTACAAGCATACGAAATTGCTGTTCCCTATTGGAAAATCGAAGAATCACAGATGTTTTAAAGCTATGAGAGAGAATAAGATTCATGTTTTCATCAGTTACATGCTTGGTAAAAACATTTGTAAAAGACATTGTTTGGTGTATTTTCTTTCATGTCTTTATGCGGACTTCTATAATCTTCGAATCATTATTATAATCTTAATAACCATTTAGGTAGTGTAATTGAAATCTAATTTAGGTCTAAATTACATATCGGCTCTCAATGTCAAATAAACTTAACTCGTTTTTCGGCGTTTTTAAGTTAATATGGCACTTGATATAAAATAACATATGACACAAAGTGACATACATAATTATCAATAGGAGCAGTGAATGCAAATATATTTTATCCCTCCAGAGACGAGAGCTTTTTTTCAATAAAAAAATATTTTTTAAGCCATATTGCTATATAAACAAAAAAGTTTAAAAAAAAATGCAAAGTCGTTGTATAGAAAACCGCATGACTATATGGTCCATGTTCATATTTATAAACAAATTTATAAAAAAAAAAAAAACAATTTATACAGAATTTACATATAAATCAGGAAGATAATCGAAAAATAATTTGAATAATTTCACCTGTTTTAAAATAAAAAACAGATTACTGGGAAACCTGTATTAGGCTCTCCTGAAAAGTAGAGAAAAATAAGATACGTCTATTTGACTATGAGAATCAATATTAAATGTTAGTTATTGTGCATTCGTTTAAAATAAACTAATTATTTAGTAATTTATCGTCGATGTTTATACACATTTAAGATTTTTAATCTACTGAAATCGATTGTGGGATTGCTTTTATATAATTAAAACTAATAACTAATTCGGTGCTGCAGTACTTTAAGTGTATGTGTCTCCATTAATATACATTGGATTTTAACTACATTGTATTTTAGGGATTATCTTACTTTGGGCCGGAATAATTTTACGTATAATCCCTACTAAAACATAAAATAATATGCTAATATTAATTTAGTGCTCGTGAAATATCTACTGCCCACTAAACCGCGCGTGTATTGCAAACATCCCGAAAGGTGTGACCCAAATTTTGGGGAAGTTTCTTTAAATTACTTGCCGCTTTTAACACTTTCAGCGCTACATACTTAATCATTTATTAATGTTTATTTTACAATTTTTATAAAGTAATTTTTGAAATTCCGTCAAAAAAAAGCACGTGAGTTTCAAATCAACAAAAACTGTTTAAATTATTATGGTATGTCTGAAGATGCTTCTCAGCGAGGCGAAACACGTGGTTCCAGTCTTCATACAACCCGTTGATTAACACAGTTATCACATTTTATTTACATTATTTTAAAACTTACATATATATATATATATATATATAATACAATTCGATATAATGATTGACTTGGCATTTACTTGATAGAACTCCATTATAATAGGGTAAAAATAGCAACGTATTTAGTTCTACATTTCTGACGATGGTGAAAGTTGAAATAGCTATCAAATAGTAAATATAAAGACTGTAGAACTAAATATGTTGCTATTTTTACCCTATTACAATTCGATATCTTTGTTATTCCAGTATAGTATTGTAAATATAAAATAAACTTAGATAACTTTGTTATTCCCCTGTTGTTTCCATTGGGATATACCATACATAATGAAAGTAATTTGTTTATAATTAGTACAATCAATGTTTGTATTTCACCCGCTCTTGCGACCGGTAGAAAAGGACAAACTCCGTCTGATAATGTTTCTCAAAGAAGTAAAACACGTGTCCCGTTCTGTAACACAACAACTGAAATAACAACGTTATTAAATTTATATTTAAAACGAATATCCACAAAGTTACCTCCGTATCTATCGGAACCATTTATTTTTATGGTACTATAAAAGTATTATATGTATATTATTTTAAGAAAATCTAAAACTCAATATACTTATACAAAATATATTTATTTTACAACACAACGCAACATTCTCCGATAAATTGCTCGCTAGAAAATAGCATAATATAAACATTCCATTTTTACATCGGATTGGAAAAATATTTTTTCATTCTCCTGTTAATTGGATATGGGTGGAGCTTCGAGCTTTGAATTATGGATATACACTTCATCAGTGGAGGGAAACCTGCGGCCTTTTGACTTGATCAAAATATTCACTTTGATAAAAAAAAAATACGCAAGCGTTTGGAAAATATCGTAATCAACCCATTATATGTTCGACAGTGTCAACATTTTCTTTACTGCGGCCTTATGTTGAATCGGATAAATGAATGTGGCCTTCAGAAATGAAAAGGTTTCCCACCCATGCACTAGATCGGCCGCGGATACATGCTATAGCCAGAAGACTTGCAATCAACAATGTGCATTATATAATTTTGTGAAACTTATTTAATGCATATTTAATTATTTTAATTTCGCCTTCTGGCTGATTTCTATTGTAACAGATTCTTACGTTGAAATAAACAATACAGCGAGTCATTATAGTAGCTAAAAAATCAGCATCATAAATTGCTGCAAGAGACAATCTTTTTGTAATTTTTATTCAGTTTTTTTTAGTTAAAACAATTGGTTTCTGTACGATGCGAGATTGTTTGACGGATGTGGTTTTTGGACGGAACTATTAGAAAGAAACAATGGCAACAGGTGAGCCGAATGATGATGTTACCTTAGGTGCACAAATAATATGATTTACAAGAGGGCAATAAAATCGTATCGGAGAGTAGAGAATGATATCGACCTTTTCCCGATTTTATTGCCGGAAAAGAAACCTTCGGACGTTGTATTTTTGGAACGACGGAATCAGTCGAGTGGAAACAGATAAATCACAATACGTTTTCGGGAAAGGTAAAAAATTCACCTTCCCTAATTGTTTAGTTTCTCATTATAATCCTTTCAGCAGTTTTCAAACGATATCTTCTTATGTTGCTCGTTTTTTGTATGTCAATACTAGGAGAATATAAGTTATCTGTGCTTATTTAACCCATTAACGCCCAAAAGAAAACCACGTGCGAAAACTATTTTTTATGTTATTTATTGAGAGTTTATGAGAAAATACAAACACTAGAAAATATAATGAAAAAAAATCACAAATCAATTTTCATCGGACATAATCGATACAAAGGCTTCTTCGAGTCTTGTATAGTTATTTTGTCTCGTAAAAACGTGACGGGTTGCTGTTGTAGTCTGTAAGAACTGAATTATTACACTTTTCGCGCACTACATCAAAATCGAAACGAAAAGACTAGCGCAGTTTTGACGGCTAAACGCCCACTGTACTCGCTTGAGTACAGTGCAATAAAATGCAACATAGCACACATATTTCGATGATACACTATTGACATTTATCTACGCATTTTTGCCAAATTGTATTTTTTTACAGTTTACTACTATCATATAGTTTCATAATTTTCATAAAGAATTGGGCAATAGAAATCTTAAAAGGTATACATTGAGAAGTATTTAGGTATCATGATATCGTCCAAGCACTCCAAACCATGTAATGACGTTGGTATGATACTGAAAAAATAGCTATCAGATCTACTTCATAAATCTTGATCAACTGAGCCCTTACTAAGGCTTGTCTGTTTTCAAAAACCGGGTCTAAATAAAAAATCAGGCGTTTTAATTATATTTACGAAATTCTAATGTTTTTCCAGTTAGTAAGTAACCCGTTTCCAAAAATATTTGAATACTCGTTTTTTATTGTTTTATTAAAAAACCTATATATTTTGACTTCAAACCGCCGTCGTTATAAATACAACGTGATTTAATATGAAGTTAAATGCTCGTCATACATATATGAATGGGTTGAAAATATTATTTTGGAAATATGTTTCCTATGCATATTGAGGTCCGACTTTTGTATTTTCCAGGAACATATTTCTCGAAGAAGAACACCGAATTCGAGTAAAATTTTAGTAATATTTTGTAACAGTGTTTATAATGTAAAAACGAAGTTTAATTTTTTTTCTGCTATTTGAATAATGCCTCGTGAATAGGTTCTGCCATGTAAATTTCAATAAATGTAATTTGAATAATGTAATTCAATGCCTTTAAAAATCAAAAGCATTAGTGATTTGATTTTTCGTTTAATTCAAGATTGAGGTCAAAACTTGCTTTTCACGTATTTTTGCAGTAACGAGCCTTTATCTAGACTAGACAGTTTTATTTAATTTATTTTACGTTATTTATGATCAATTTACTTGTTGATTGAGGTATAAAACAAACATAATGCTAATTCACTTTCACCAACAGACAAGAATTTCGTCGTATAATTTAATAAATTAGCCTTTACTTGATTGCTGATATAATTGGCTTTTGTATTCTACTTAAAGGGGCGCACAAACAAATTTTACCCCCAATAATTATTTAGCTTGCGTCTTGACGGTGCCAAAGACAATTTTGGTTTCCAGCGATACCATAATTATAATAATTAATATCGGTGCTTTGTTCTCCATAGACAGATAGGGTATCTCTCACACATATTTTTCATCCTGCAATGTTGATCATTACGTAAAAACCGTGGGACATGCAGGTTCCAATTCATCATGGCAATGTGTATTATTTCTATATTTTATGTTACGAATATGTTTACATAACGCTATATTGATGCAACCGTATTGCAATCGAGAAACAATTTGTTTGATTTGTACTAAACTGATGTCTAAAAGTTAATGCCAATGAAAGACTAACTACTGACTTTTGGTGACCGAGTACTGGATTTTTTGCCATTTTTAGGAAAACTGTTCTTATTTTATGTGTGGAACGATATTATCCGTTTTAATATTTACTTAATTACATTATTTATGCCTGTTTTATAAAATACTAGTGGAAAAACATATATTCATTAATTCATTATATCTTTAGAAAAAACACCCGTCCCTTAACTGGCTGACGACTGAAACAATCGCCCTATTGTACTGTTTTTAATTTTATTGATCCATTATGGTTTCTTTATCTTAGTCTAGTTCAACATATACATATACAAAAATTCCAATACGAAATTACCGGTACACTTATAAATCTGTTTGTACTAAAATATGTATTAGTTTTTGCAAAACATTTAACTGTCATTATCTCGTAACTAATATTTTCAGATTGTCCTACTGTTGAATTGGTATAGTGATAATATGTTAAACTATTTTAATTGACTGTGGCGAGTTTGGTGGTTAAGTTTTTGAGCTGATTTAAGCTTTCACGATCGGTTATTTTTCTGCTGCAAGTTCTCTTCGTGTTGCAACATCTTTTTCGTGCAGCTCTCGCATCGGGGACACGCATGATGCTTTGAAGAGTAGTCTTCCTGTATGTCCTTTATTCATCGTGTGAAAGTCGAATAATGAATGCATTCTTATTGAAATAAGTATACGTAACAATATTTATGGAAAGTCATGACACGTGATTTATATATTTTAAAATACAAGATAACGGTTCGCTGATTCGTCCGTTTATTTTTTTACGCACGCCATCAAATTTTTGATGTGTAAGAGTAAATACTTTCGACTCCTTTTTGTTACTGTATGCCGTATGGTCAGTTGGGTCTCGGTGTGTTGTTGGAGGCGTCACGGGCAAACGGTTGAGGCCCTTTATTAAATCGTCGATTAAACAAATAGGGCGGTCTGATTTCGCCGACCAGAGATCACGCTGCGTGACGTGTACCGAAAACTTTATTGTTGACTAAGTATCGGCAAGGGAGAAACAGGACCGTACATCGTAGCATCATAATAATTAAATAATTATTAATAATGTTTTGGTTATGATGTAACACGATATAGCTTCTCTTACACCCCCTCATAAGCCAACATATGTCAGATTACCTTTGTGTGTACGTACTGTCAAATTGTGTTGAAAATACTAGGAAATATGTTTCACTGAACATCTTGGAAAATCATTTCCAAGCGTAAAACACTGATTTCAAATCTTAATTATAATATAACGTGTCAATTTTGTCTCGAATATTAAACTCACTCGACCATCCAAGAGTCCTCTAGACAGAATATCAAAGTTTGGTTCGAATGGTTTCTCTATCAAGTCCAGCGGTTCCCAACAATCTCAACCTGTTTCACTTCATTAATTTTTTACACCATTGTTCGGAATATAATTCCTCTCTTACCCAAGATAATCTAGCTCAAAAGGTATATTAGAAACTAATTACTGAATTACTGAAGCATATTTTAATGAACAAAAACTTCAGTAGAATTACAGGGTATTCAAAAATATCATCCGTTTGCATATGAAATGATTTTATGAAAAATAATTAATGAACATGTCATGTTTTATATACTTTTAAAGAACTTTAGCGATTCAACGATTTCTCCCTTAGAACCCCTGATTTAGTCATTCGCGCGATAAATGATGTAGATACATTTCTTGTAGGTAATCAGTATTCATTATTGGATATTTTGGGTTCAGGTGGCATTATTTGACCTGATTATTTAGACGTACTAAGCCGGTGCTCATCAACGCATCGGAAACACTAAATCCTGTATGATAAAAATTGTACGCGTCAGAGATGATTGTAAAATGTGTTCTGAAAGGATCTGTTAAAGAATCATGCCCCAAATTCATTGGTGATAGTATTGAGACATTTATTTAGATTGATTCAAATTCTGGGGCCGGTGGAGCCGAGCTCCAATTTCTCTTTCATCTGGTGTATTTTGATGCTGCTTTTCCCTCATAGCGTCCTGGATTTACCTGGGCGTAGGCGGGTGCGTGGTCTTTGGTTTTTGTAGTGGTATTAGTTCTCATTCGTAGGCATTAATGGTTCATTCAGTAACCTCGAACTGAAATTAATTGGGGTTATGCCTATCTGATCGATTAACATTTTGAGACATTTATTGCTGACTGCCGTTTTTTTATATTGAATATATTGACAGCGGTCATCCATTTGATAGGAAATCAAATAACGCAGGGTGGCTTGATTGAAGTGCAGCTTAGTTACGCTTTTCAGTTTAAAATCCTAGCTTTTTCGTGATACAAAGATAAAAACACCATAGACGTTTGATGTTATTCATAGAGGCCAACAATATAGAAATAGTTTGAGGAAGGCCATAGTTTATCAACCCACTAAAATCTGTATTCTCTTCACAACGTGTGAACACAATTGGCTTAAAATACTAAAGGCTAAACTTCTCGTTCAACATCCACAATAAATGCTTAAGTCTGGTCCAACGTCGTCACTTATATATTGTTGTCGCATTGTGTTTTTTTCCCACTCATTCCTCACACCACAGTGCCTCGAATGTTCGCCGAAAGCGTCTGCTTATCGCAATGTATTTTTTTTTGTAAGTCTTTATCAGAAGCCATGTTTCCGGAAACGAAAGCTGAAGATTTAAATCTTACACTGCGACCTCTGCGATTGGTCGGATGTAATTTTTCCATTTTCTTAAAAAAATCCTTCTAGGAAGGAATTTTATTCGCTACAAAACATCCTAGATACGCTTCTGGCAGGGATCGCAGAGTTTTGGTGAAATATGTTGTGTTGCCAGGCGGAGATTTAGTGCTAGGAGCGCCAACCCTTTGTGGGCGAACAAAACCCGTTGGTAGTCTCAGGGTTGGCAGCTTTCTCTCATTCTGCTTTTGTGTTTTGTGAGATGCCTCTTAGTTAGCAGTCACATTATCAAATATACCAAACATCATATTCAGCCGGCTTTTACTGCAAACACTAAACGTTGAGGATTTATATAATTAATAATTTATATTAATAATACACTCAACTGTTTTTTTTTTTACCCGGTAGATACATTCTACAGAAAACCGTGTAAAAAAGTGATTGAATTCATAGAAAAATTGACGATTGCATCCTTGAATCCAAAAACACCGTGTTATTTGAAAAAATAACAATACTGTGGTATAGGAAAACGTGTAAAAAAGTTGTATATTGTAGACTCAATAAGTAAAATACACAAAATATTATGTGTTTTAATTAACAAAAAAGAATACTATTCATTTTATTTATTGATTTGGCATTTACTTGGTAGAACTCCATTATAATAGGGTAAAAATATCAACGTATTTTAGTTCTGCAGTTTTTTATATTTTATGCGTTGATAGCTATTTCGGCTTTCGCCATCGTCAGAACTAGACGTTGGCGAAAGCCGAAATAGCTATCAACTCATAAAATATAAAAAACTGTAGAACTAAAATACGTTGATATTTTTACCCTATTATTAATACTATTCATTGCTACTTGATTATGTTTAAAAAATTAAGTAAACATTTATACTAATTTTCACTTTTATTTAATAAGATCAGGACCGGTTTCGTTTATGACGAATACTATCAACTGATTATATACGGGGACTTTTCGAGTGGCTGGACATAAATCGCTTGCATCGCTAGAAATGTCTGACACGTCTAATATGTTTAGATCTAGTGGAGCCTTTTGTTTGTTATTACTGTCTTGTGTTGTTGAATTTCTTGTTAGTAGAAAATTCGTTATCCGCTTCTATGTTTTTAGTTTTTGGAAACCGTATTAGAACAAATACTTCGTGCAAAAATATAGTGTTCGTTCTTTTTAGTGGACAGTGTTATTTCAAAACCGTGAAAAAATGATTTGAGTGTATATCGGAAAATATTTCTGTTGATACAAGATACAGTAAACAATTTGTAATTCACATTTCTTGTAAATCAGTACGTGTATCTTGAAACTTTACTTAGATAGCATATCCATATTTTTACCGTCCGTTTGCCTATAAGCTATTTACGGTATTTGTTTTTTAAAAACGTGAATTAAAGTAATAGTTGTAATAAACATTCTTGTCACAGAATGTCCATTTAAAAAGACCATGGGTGGTTTAGCACGATTGAGCAATGCGTGTGCTCATTGTATATATTTCAATGATATTATTTAAATAAAAAAGAAACATTATGACTTAAGACTATAGTCATGAAGATTTCAAAAAATAAAATAAACGCCTTCTGCTAATAGCGTCGGTAGCTTTAAATTACTTAGAACTTCTTTAAGAAAATGTTCCTTATTTGCCTTCTGTTTTGTCGAAGCAGAAGCAGGATATTCTTACAACACAATATTTTTTGAACACAATAATAATATGATCTGCCGAATTTTGCGAGGCGCGATCGTTCATTCGGAGCTTAATTTCATTGTTGATTCACAAACAATGGAACTTGATTAAAATCTTAGAATTCCCTTTCAATATCGTCGGGCGAACACAGCAATTTAATTACGTTTTATTTGTAATATTTTCCTTAATTATTTGAATTTAAATTATGCAATTAAGATTTATTTAAATTTCACTCATCTTAACTATATTATGATTATCGTAAAATGAGCAATCGCATATTATTAAAACGAACGAATGATTATTTTTTATACAGACATAATTACAATATATACCTGATCAGTTCGAATTGCGAAGTCCAATTATTTGGCTCATTTCAGTTTTATTTTATTTATTTTATTTATGAATTTAAGTTAGGATGTGAGAGTAATGCGAAAGTACATAGTGTCTCTCTTCTTAGTCGGTATACATAGCCAAGTTGAATTGAATTTAAGAATTTTTATGACAATGTCTTGAAGCCGAAACAGCTATATGAATCTTGTCGATCTTAAAACTTTGCCATTTTGACTTTATTATTATGAATTATCTTTAATACATGCCAATTAAATAATTATTCTCATTTTTCATATTAATAATAAACAACTTTCAAACCGCTAGTTCCAAACATTTAAACATATTTAATAAAACATCTCAAATCATTTCAATTAATGGTGCAACAGAAAAATGTCATGGTATTTTAAAAGTCTTTAATTTTATTTAATAATTCCAAATACAATATTCTTCATTGAATGAAAATGTTTCCAAAGTTTTGTTATTTTTTTAATGACACGTGTATTCAATTAAACTGTTCCGGAAGCAAAACTACAAAAATTACGTATCATCAGGTTTATCTTATGTTACAATAGCTCTGTACGGTTTGTCCGTCAGAAGTACGCAGAAGTACGCAGAAACCGTCAGAAGTACGCAGAAGAACAGAGCTTTTAACCATCATATCGACCCATAAGAAGACAAATAACCGGCAATGTATTAATTTTACAGAAGGTTTTTTTTAAATTATTCTCGTACTAAGTTCGATAAAAGAATTCCTTAAATGCGGTTAGTAAATATGTAGTGATATACGGCCAATGCCTATCATGATATTATACATACTACTTTCAGTTCTCTAGATCAGCGTTTCTCAACCGGGGTCCACGTGACAATGCACAAGCCCTAAAAATATTAGGCGAATGAGATAACGTTCTAAAATTTTTGTCACTGACGCCCTAGACGATATTGAACATTTATTGGTTTAAAACGTAATTTACCTCATTTTGTCGCTTACGATCTTTGCTGATTGTGAGTCAATATGCTTTTACACATCATTTAACCCTTCCCTTACTATGCAAAAAAGCAATAGCTCCTGAGCTGTGTATTCGCTAAACATCAAGTAAACAGGAGTGAATCATGACAATTATATGTAGTACTGCTGTAGTAGTGTTATATAATTGTTATGATTCACTCCCGTTTGCCTGATGTGTAACGGATACACAGCTCAGGAGCTTGTGCTTTTTTTGCATAGTAAGGGAAGGGTTAATACCACCGTAAGCTAAAATAATCAAAAAAAACCGACTTTCTTATAACAGTTTTGCATTAATATGGCGGTAATATTTCGTATTTTTCTCATCCATATTGTCTCAGTTACGATAATAACTTGTGCACTCGTATACACAATGTATACGAGTGCTGTTGACACATTCGATCAGATTATAAATATGTATGAAGCCTAGTTATGACTTCGCGTTGTGTGTGCGTGTGTGTGTGTTGTGTATTGATTGCATTACCGCTGGACCGCAAAGGACTTATATGAAGTACCCACCTACAAACAACTTTATCGTCCAGCGCCCCAGAGGCAACATTAATCTACGCCAGGCATTGGCAAATGACGGCCCGCGATCTAATTCCATGCAGCCCGTGAAGTATTTTCAAAATTGTATTAATTAAAAAAAACTGTTACTGTAAAAAAGCGGCAACAAGAAAGCATTTCAAAATTAAACAAATATTCAGAGTATTCAATTTTTTGATAAATTTAATTTTATATCTGTTTAATGATACAAATGGTATAAACAAAATTCGCTGCGCGCCTAGTGACCGGACATATCACGTCAATTTTATAAATAATAGTGGAGAACCGTTTTCTAAGTTTTGACCCAGATAATGTGAAATTATTTTATTTTGTATTGATACAATTTTTACATGCAACATGTGTAGGGAACGTTGTAACAGAATTAACCGCACCGGGTGGCACCAATCCCAGGTATGTCACTCCCCGTTATAATTAAGAAGAAAAAAAACTACTTAATTTTGCGGTTTTTTCATGTTGGCCGGGTCCAAACTTTCATCCTTAATGCGGCCCGTCAGCCAAAAGGTTCGCCCATCCCTGATCACGCTGACCGTACAGTTGAATAATTCAAACATGCTCCTGTTTACACTCGAAACTAATCGATATGAAATCAAATCTTTTAGTGAAAACTCCCTTTCATTTATTATTATTTTACGTTAGATTTTACTTATAAAAAAAAAAAATCAATATCGAATTTTGATCCTTAAAATTTGGTACACCCAGTACAGTTTCGTACTTAGCCAAGTTAGTCATTGTACTTTCATGTTTGAAGATGGCGTAAGATGAAACCTTAGTTATTAGTGACAAAACGTATAGCAGTGTAAACAATTTTAACGATTTAAATTTAACAAACAAATACTTGAATATCGCGTATTTGTTTTGCAAACAAAACAAATTTATCTTTATTCTCATCTATATCTAATGTTTTATACATAAAGTTATGATTTTGGCAAGAATTGTTATCGTGTTATATTTTAAATAAAACTTCACCTACACCGACAGCTAGATTTATGCGGTAGATACGTGTTTCACAGACCCGCGTAAATGGAACAAATGTAAAAAAGCCAGAAAACTCGTACAAAATTATAAAAAAGGTTCTATTATATGCTCACCGCGTAATTTCATATTCAGTTTGAATATGCGTTCCGTAAAATTCGCGGTAAAATGGTCCATAGTTCGCTATACCGAAATAGTTATTCAAAATTATATTTTCGAAATTGTTGCAGGTACATATACTAGGCATAAGTATTTTTTATAAAACACTAAAACACTTACCTTAAAACTTAAATTTATTCATTCTCATTTTCGCTGCTGTTTTTTTTTATTTAAAAAATCCGTGATATTTATATTTTTATATTAATCGTATTTTTTTTTTGTATATTTCTTTAAAATATGCACATGTTTTTTGCAGGCTTTTGGAACTTGAGAGCACGTTCAATATTCGAATAAATTTTTAACACAGTGTTTCCAAGATACATTTATCTTGACCGTGTTGAAATGAAACCGCGTAAATCGACGGTAAAATGTCAGTATGTACTAGAATTGTTGGTACTGTGGATGACAATCATTTTATATTTTTCAACTGGCATTCACGAACTTTTCTCTACAATTTTTTGCTTCGATATATAATTTTTTGGTATCCTTGTTTATTCTCAACGAGGCCTGCAGCGTTTTTAAAACGCCGGATGATTAATTATCACAATATACTGTCTAAAAAAGCAATGAAAATATTATTATAGATTTCATCGTTTCGATTGCGTTTGTAGAGCTCAAAATTATTTTAACAATTGTCGTTTTATAAGACACTAGCCCAATGGTTTCCAACCTTCATGTTACTACGCCTCCGCATCCTTCTTTCATATAGTGACAAAGACACGTTTTGAAAGGAGAATAAATATTTTGAACTTTTCGCTCCCTTTGCAATAGTCCACGCCTTCCCATGGAGGCTCGTCTCCCAGGTTGGAAATCGCTGCACTAGCCGGTTCCCGGCAAGCGATGCAATGCCACTCAAAGAAAGAAATTGTTTGTGTTTATTGAAGTGCATGTTTTCTTTTTCTGTAATTTTAACGTTTGACGTTTGCTGCCGATTGTCTATGGTACAACACACCTACTGTAATTTAATTGTACTTTTTTTTTTTTTATTCGATAAACTTTTTTCCTTTCTGCATCACTCCGAAGACGATGTCTCCTCAATGATACAGTTAAGATACATGTTTTTATGCAATTTTATAGGTAACAATAATAATAATTAGAAATATAAAGAGATACTAATAAAGGTTAATTAATTAATTGGTTAGGTTAATAAATTTAATTGTACTACGCCAATAACTTTTGCACAAGTTGCATGAAGTGCAAGCAACAGGTTTGTCAAAGTTTTATTGAAATCTGATGAGCGGTGTGGCAGCGCATAAAGTACGAACACACAAACATTCATATTTATATATTAGATGGTAAGCGAATTGTTTCGACCCATTTGTATAAATTTGTAGCGGGCGATTAAACGATTCGACAAAAATTGGCGTTTCTCATAATAAATCGATAAGTAATTAAAACCATACTCTACATTTAAACGACTCGTAAAATTCCGTACATAGCTGAAAACTAATTATATGGTGTCGAAACATCTTGTCATTAAAACAAAATCAATGGTATTTACTGAAACGACAACACGACGTTAGGTACGACGGTCCCTTGTCTTCCGGGGCGGAGTCCTTGCGTCCTGTCTCTATCCCACCCCCCTCTGGACCAGACATTGCCCCCTCAGCGTTCGCCAAACAACTCTATTTCCTCTTAGGGGGCCCTCTTTAAAAGCATTGCTTAGCAACCGTCGGTACGCGTCGTCAATTTAATATTTTTTTTGATCAGTCATGCAATTTCCGATAATAATTGATATTGTTTCATAACAATTTAGTAAAAAGTATACAAAAACCATATTTTCAAAAAACTTTATAATTTATATACGTTATCCATTTCAGCATATTTTTATCTGCCAGCTGGTCTTTTCATCTAATTGAAATATTCAATGATATTATTGAAAGATAAATTGAAACATTTTATCACTGAAAATGTATCATATAATAATGCTCGTATGTTTTAATATAATGCAATTTATTCTTTAATTAAAATTATTTGTCGCATTACCTGCTATGATATTGAAACAAAACGAAGCAACCTAACAGATAATACATACAATTAGTACAAGCCAACATTTTTTGTGCTGTGAGTATTTGATGGAATCGGAAATCACATATTTTTGTCGAGATAGGTAACAAAACTTATGTTCTATCTCATATATTCTCATAAATCACATTATCGTCTGCCCTGGTTTACGCCCAATCAAGTGTAAAATACTATTATGTATGCATACACTATAATTTCAATACGAGATTGGCTATCATGTTCATATTTTACAATATCGCCCGCTGTAGTCTAGTTGATGGTCTAGAGTAGGGGTGGGAAACCTTATCTTCTCTGAAGGCCGCATTCATTTTTCTGATTCGACAAAAGGCCGCAGTAAACATTGACTAGGGATTCTTTGGTCAGAATATGTCAGGAATTGACGAATTTACATAAATTTAAAGAACAACAGAATTGTCCAGAAGGCCGCACTGGAGTAGCCAAAAGGTCGCAGGTTCCCCACGCCTGGTCTGGAGAGTTTGCGTTATGTAAAATTGTAAAATTGAGACTTATTTAATTTAAATTTGAGATCTATGACACGGGTGTTGGTGATGTTAATTCTCTTTGTGACTTACAAAAGAAATTCTCATCGAGTTTATCTCATATGATATTTCAACTTCAAAATATTTGGCGAATTAGCTGTAATGCTAATTGAAAAATAACAATAGGTGCACAGGTCATGCGATTCACATTAGAAGAGAAAAAAATAAAATACAAGATACTATTCATATTTAGGAAAGATACATATTTTTCTTTGTCAAAAAATCACCTATATTTGACACATTATGAAAAGCGGGTTGTCAATCACTCTGCTAATGAACTTTATAACCGCCTGCGAGAGAGTTGGCTGGCAGCGGAACAAAATTGGATCATCCAATTTCGCGAAGTCCTTTTGCGAAATTACGCGTTGTGGAATTTGCACGGGAGTCGATGAACGTGTTATATCGTTGGCATAATATCGACCGAAAAATAACGCAGTGCTACCTCTGATGTTTGGTAAAATACATCATATATCAACTAAACTCGAACCATTTACAGTTATTAAAGCGTATTTGATTACATTTAAAAAGTAACGAAATCAATCGGGGCATATCATTGGTGAAATTAGAATATTTTAGAATGATATAATTCAAGAAACATAGGATAATCATGTTTATCGAGAGCTTTAAAATACAATTTCCCCATTATGACTTGTGGCCCCAAGAAAGTGGCGTTCTAATTGAATTTTCTATTTTCGTTTTGTTGTTAGGAGTGAATGTACTCCTAATAGTACATATGAACAGAAACAGTTTAATGAATACTGATGGATTGTAATAATTTTCTCATTTTCTCCTCGTCGCGATTTCAGGATCGAACAGAGATCGGAAGGCTGGATGAAAACATCGCAGATATCCATGGTTTTGGATTTAAATATATAATTCAATTGACATTCATAAATTCAAACCCTTTACCCAGCTACCGAATACGACAAAAGCCCAATTTACTACCCGGTCAGGGGACTGGCAAAATTTACTAAGCTTGCATCGTGTATGTAAGTGTTTTTTCCAACGAAAAACAGTGTATATAATTGTAAACTAGCTGTAAGCCCGTTGACCTCAACGGAGAGATTTTTGTTGCATTTTTAAGTAGTCAGAAAAGTAACTGGCGTGAAAAATAAATTACTAACCTATTTATTGAATAATCCAGAAATTCTGATAGTAAAAGAAATATCTCGGGGCGTATATCGACAGCCCTGCCCTGCAGTATTTAAATTGTAAATTATTTATTTTTGGAATAATGTTCTAGTTTGCTAACAACTATTTTTCGTAATAGCAGAAATTTTGTAAATTATTTAATTTTTGGAATAATGTTTATGTTTGCTAACAACCATTTTTCTTAGAAGCAGAAATTTCGTTAATTATTTTATTTTTGGTATAATTTTTAAGTTTGCTAACAATTATTTTTCATAGTAGCAAAAATAGTCCTTGTAAATTACTTAATTTTTGGAATAATGTTTAAGTTTGCTAACAATTATTTTTTCTATTAGCAGAAATAGACCTCGTAAATTATTTAATTTTTGGAATAATGTTTAAATTTGCTAACAACCATTTTTCATAGTAGCAAAAATAGTCCTTGTAAATTACTTAATTTTTGGAATAATGTTTAAGTTTGCTAACAATTATTTTTCCTATTAGCAGAAATAGACCTCGTAAATTATTTAATATTTGGAATAATGTTTAAGTTTGCTAACAACCATTTTTCTTAGAAGCAGAAATTTCGTTAGTTATTTTGTTTTTGGTATAATTTTTAAGTTTGCTAACAATTATTTTTCATAGTAGCAAAAATAGTCCTTGTAAATTACTTAATTTTTGGAATAATGTTTAAGTTTGCTAACAATTATTTTTCCTATTAGCAGAAATAGACCTCGTAAATTATTTAATTTTTGGAATAATGTTTAAGTTTGCTAACAACCATTTTTCTTAGCAGAAATAGACCTCGTAAATTATTTAATTTTTGGAATAATGTTTAAGTTTGTTAACAATTATTTTTCCTATTAGCAGAAATAGACCTCGTAAATTATTTAATATTTGGAATAATGTTTAAGTTTGCTAACAACCATTTTTCTTAGAAGCAGAAATTTCGTTAGTTATTTTGTTTTTGGTATAATTTTTAAGTTTGCTAACAATTATTTTTCATAGTAGCAAAAATAGTCCTTGTAAATTACTTAATTTTTGGAATAATGTTTAAGTTTGCTAACAACCATTTTTCTTAGAAGCAGAAATTTCGTTAATTATTTTGTTTTTGGTATAATTTTTAAGTTTGCTAACAATTATTTTTCATAGTAGCAAAAATAGTCCTTGTAAATTATTTAATTTTTGGAATAATGTTTATGTTTGCTAACAACCATTTTTCTTAGAAGCAGAAATTTCGTTAATTATTTTATTTTTGGTATAATTTTTAAGTTTGCTAACAATTATTTTTCATAGTAGCAAAAATAGTCCTTGTAAATTACTTAATTTTTGGAATAATGTTTAAGTTTGCTAACAATTATTTTTTCTATTAGCAGAAATAGACCTCGTAAATTATTTTGTTTTTGGTATAATTTTTAAGTTTGCTAACAACCATTTTTCATAGTAGCAAAAATAGTCCTTGTAAATTACTTAATTTTTGGAATAATGTTTAAGTTTGCTAACAATTATTTTTCCTATTAGCAGAAATAGACCTCGTAAATTATTTAATATTTGGAATAATGTTTAAGTTTGCTAACAACCATTTTTCTTAGAAGCAGAAATTTCGTTAGTTATTTTGTTTTTGGTATAATTTTTAAGTTTGCTAACAATTATTTTTCATAGTAGCAAAAATAGTCCTTGTAAATTACTTAATTTTTGGAATAATGTTTAAGTTTGCTAACAATTATTTTTCCTATTAGCAGAAATAGACCTCGTAAATTATTTAATTTTTGGAATAATGTTTAAATTTGCTAACAACCATTTTTCATAGTAGCAAAAATAGTCCTTGTAAATTACTTAATTTTTGGAATAATGTTTAAGTTTGCTAAAAATTATTTTTCCTATTAGCAGAAATAGACCTCGTAAATTATTTAATATTTGGAATAATGTTTAAGTTTGCTAACAACCATTTTTCTTAGAAGCAGAAATTTCGTTAATTATTTTGTTTTTGGTATAATTTTTAAGTTTGCTAACAATTATTTTTCATAGTAGCAAAAATAGTCCTTGTAAATTACTTAATTTTTGGAATAATGTTTAAGTTTGCTAACAATTATTTTTCATAGTAGCAAAAATAGTCCTTGTAAATTACTTAATTTTTGGAATAATGTTTAAGTTTGCTAACAATTATTTTTCCTATTAGCAGAAATAGACCTTGTAAATTATTTAATTTTTGGAACAATGTTTATGTTTGCTAACAACCATTTTTCTTAGAAGCAGAAATTTCGTTAATTATTTTATTTTTGGTATAATTTTTAAGTTTGCTAACAATTATTTTTCATAGTAGCAAAAATAGTCCTTGTAAATTACTTAATTTTTGGAATAATGTTTAAGTTTGCTAACAATTATTTTTTCTATTAGCAGAAATAGACCTCGTAAATTATTTAATTTTTGGAATAATGTTTAAATTTGCTAACAACCATTTTTCGTATATATATAAATAAATAGTTAATTAAATTATTATATATAATTGAGCAGCCCTATATAGCCGTTCACAACCCTGCAGGTGGAAATCTTGGAATTCAATATCGTTTAGTGCAAGATTTCACCCACAGATGTCATTATTAGTTCACTTAAAACGCGTTCTTATTTTTTGCTTTGTATTATTTAAATTATATAAAGTTTTTATATCGCTTTTCTCAAGAGGATTCGTAGACCAGTGTGTAAGCCGTCCGAACGACGCGCATGAAAATTGGGGCATGGTATCGAATCCCACAGCTGGAGAGAATATTTTTTGAAAATTAATTGTTTTTACACATAATAAAATAAAAATGTCATGATTTCAAAAATTCACTCATGACGTCAGAGAAAAATGAAGAAATGAATTAATGACGACAGCGGGGCAGGATGGGGGTGAGGGGATGAACTAAAAAATAAACCGTCAACGCACAAACATACAAAAACACAAGAAAAAGGAACACAATAGAACGCACAAAACAAACATCAAAAACATACAAACAAGGAAACTAAAAAAAAGATACGAAAAAAAACACTCCCCGAACACCCCCCCCGCCACCCTCCCCCTCCGCCCCCACCACCCCCCCCCCCCCCACCCCCCCCCCCCCCCCACCCCCCCCCACCCCCCACCCCCCCCCCCGCCCCCCCCCCCCCACCCCCCCCCCCCCCCCCCCCCCCCCCCCCCACCCCCCCCCCCACCCCCTCCCCCCCCCCCCCCCCCCCCCCCCCCCACCTCCCCCCCCCCCCCCTCCCCCCCCCCCCCCCCCCCACCCCCCCACCCCTCCCCCCCCCCCCCCCCCACCCCCCCCCCCCCCCACCCCCCCACCCCCCCCCCCCTCACCCCTCACCCCCCCCACCCCTCCCCCCCCCCTCCACCCACCCCCACCCCCCACCCCCCCCCCCACACCCCCCCCCCCCCCCCCCCCCCACCCCCCCCCCCCCCCCCCCCCCCCCACCCCCACTCCCCCCTCCCCCCCCTCCCCCCCCCCCCCCCCCTCCCACCCCCCCCACCCCCCCCCCCCACCCCCTCCCCCCCCCCCCACCCTCCCCCCCCCTACCCACCCACCCCCCCCCCCCCACCCCCCCCCCCCCCCCCCCCACCCCCCCCCCCACCCACCCCACCCCCCACCCACCCCCCCCCCCCCCCCCCCCCCCCCCCCCCCCCCACCCCCCCCCCCCCCCCCCCCCCCACCCCCCCCCTCCCCCCCCCCACCCCCCACCCCCCCCCCTCCATCACCCCCCACCCCTCCCCCCCCCCCCCCCCCTCCCCCCCACCCCCCACCCCCCCCCCCCCCATCCCCCCTCCCCCCCACCCCCCCCCCCACCCCCCCCCCACCCCCCCCACCCCCCTCCCCCCCCCCCCCCCCCCCCCCCCCCCCCCCCCCCCCCCCACCCCCCCTCCCCCCCCCCCCCCCCACCCACCCCCCCCCCCCCACCCCCCCCCTCCCCCCCCCCCACCCCCCCCCCCCCCCCCTCCCCCCCCCCCACCCCCCCCCCCCCCACCCCCCCCCCACCCCACCCCCCCCCACCCCCCCCCCCACCCCCCACCCCCCCCCCCCCACCCCCCCCCACCCACCTACCCCCCCATCCCCCCCCCCCCCCCCCCCCCACCCCCCCCCCCCCCCCCCACCCCCCCCCCCCCCCCCCCCCCCCCCCCCCC
>CM062821.1:36581513-36666979 GCA_031772345.1 Himalopsyche anomala
TAGTTATTTTGTTTTTGGTATAATTTTTAAGTTTGCTAACAATTATTTTTCATAGTAGCAAAAATAGTCCTTGTAAATTACTTAATTTTTGGAATAATGTTTAAGTTTGCTAACAATTATTTTTCCTATTAGCAGAAATAGACCTCGTAAATTATTTAATTTTTGGAATAATGTTTAAATTTGCTAACAACCATTTTTCATAGTAGCAAAAATAGTCCTTGTAAATTACTTAATTTTTGGAATAATGTTTAAGTTTGCTAAAAATTATTTTTCCTATTAGCAGAAATAGACCTCGTAAATTATTTAATATTTGGAATAATGTTTAAGTTTGCTAACAACCATTTTTCTTAGAAGCAGAAATTTCGTTAATTATTTTGTTTTTGGTATAATTTTTAAGTTTGCTAACAATTATTTTTCATAGTAGCAAAAATAGTCCTTGTAAATTACTTAATTTTTGGAATAATGTTTAAGTTTGCTAACAATTATTTTTCATAGTAGCAAAAATAGTCCTTGTAAATTACTTAATTTTTGGAATAATGTTTAAGTTTGCTAACAATTATTTTTCCTATTAGCAGAAATAGACCTTGTAAATTATTTAATTTTTGGAACAATGTTTATGTTTGCTAACAACCATTTTTCTTAGAAGCAGAAATTTCGTTAATTATTTTATTTTTGGTATAATTTTTAAGTTTGCTAACAATTATTTTTCATAGTAGCAAAAATAGTCCTTGTAAATTACTTAATTTTTGGAATAATGTTTAAGTTTGCTAACAATTATTTTTTCTATTAGCAGAAATAGACCTCGTAAATTATTTAATTTTTGGAATAATGTTTAAATTTGCTAACAACCATTTTTCGTATATATATAAATAAATAGTTAATTAAATTATTATATATAATTGAGCAGCCCTATATAGCCGTTCACAACCCTGCAGGTGGAAATCTTGGAATTCAATATCGTTTAGTGCAAGATTTCACCCACAGATGTCATTATTAGTTCACTTAAAACGCGTTCTTATTTTTTGCTTTGTATTATTTAAATTATATAAAGTTTTTATATCGCTTTTCTCAAGAGGATTCGTAGACCAGTGTGTAAGCCGTCCGAACGACGCGCATGAAAATTGGGGCATGGTATCGAATCCCACAGCTGGAGAGAATATTTTTTGAAAATTAATTGTTTTTACACATAATAAAATAAAAATGTCATGATTTCAAAAATTCACTCATGACGTCAGAGAAAAATGAAGAAATGAATTAATGACGACAGCGGGGCAGGATGGGGGGGAGGGGGACCGTCTTTCTTGACGTCATCGAATAGGCGAAATCGCGACCATAATATACAAACGAAAAAAGTATCTCTTTAGTATGAATAAAAGATGTTGACAGCGTGGCTGGGGCGGAGGAGGGGAAGGGGAAATCGGGGACAATTTACAGACAGACGGACAGACAGACGGACGGACGGACGGACGGACATTAACGACTATTAATATATAGATTATTATGAAATCAGTTATTCAACTCGTTATTTGTCCAGATATTTTGGAATAAATCAACATGTCTTTGCGGTAACATAATTATGAATCAATCTAGCTGGTGGTATTGCACTTTTTTATTTTTAAATTAAAATAATATGGATAAAAATCAAATAAACCATAGAAAATCATGGGCTTCCTACACTAACATCTATTGTTTATATTTTGTGTTAGTATCTAAAAATTCTTTTGGCATTTCTATTGCAAATTGTTCCACTCTTATAAGTCTTTCTTGGTATTATATAAATAGCTAAACCGGTCGGGTCCTAATAAGTAATTGTGGATTAAGTAAAAAAGAGTTTTTTCTTTTAACATAATAATTTTCCACCAATTATTGACAGTGAACACCTTAAAAGTAACGTATAACCTCATTCTTAACTGTCGATTCACCACCACTGTTCATAAAATATCTACTCTTTAAACATGCTCTACATTTTCAGTGGGTTATGGTAAACAAAAAACTGATCAACGTTGCGTAAATTCACCTGTCTAGTATTGTAATGTCACACGTATCAGAATAATTTTACTCTGGCAGAATTAGAATAATGGATTGGGTGAACAACATAAAAACTTAATTTGCATAGTGCGCGGCAACCGTCCTTGCATTTTGCAAGAGAGATTTTTCATACAGTTGTGACTCAGTTCATTACACACAGTGACGAACATATCCTGTGTCGATTTCCATTCGGTGGCAGGATGATTCAGTATCGTTTTCATTTCTTTCATACTGATGTATCAAAAATCATCTAATATAAATTAAATAATTGGACACAACAGAGTAAGATTTTTTTGTTCGTGAAAAAAAAATACTTTTATTATTTGAATTCTTATGGAAGTGGAGATGAATTCAGTCATGACAAATTGCTTACGCTGACTTTTAATTCGACGTATGCAATGTATTAATAACAATCATAACATATAGTTATTTATATGTTTCATCCCTTTGTACCATATCTATTCTAGTCATAAGTGACTATCTTGCACTCCCACGAAGTTTTACCAATGTATCATTGCACCCTTTGTGCACAATTCTTTCGGTATGAAAAAATTGTTTATAGTCGGAGTTGGGATATTGATAACATATGAAATGTAACATATTCGAGTTATTCTCGAATCTTTCACTGAAGACTTATTTTGATAAATCACTAAATTTACTACTTAGTTTTTATTCTATGCATTTCCAATACTTCTGGCGTTCCTTTTATAGTCTATAATATATTCTGCATTTGTGATGTATTTTTCATGCGATGGCAATAGATATGTTTTAATTTTAGCACGACACTGTGTCAGATAGTACACTTTAAATACATATTTGTTTTATAACTAATTTCTGCCCATTTCTTAGTGTGAATTTATACAGTGTGTGGGTTACAAAACACATATCACCATTCACCAGAGTGAATATAGTTGTGTACAGTTTTTTTTTATTATTTTATCAGCGACATACATAAAAGAGTCTTGTCAATCACTCAAAAAACATACAATGATTAAAATTCAACGTGAATAAAAAAATATATTTAACTTCTTTACAAATTATGTAAGTGAAAATATTAAATACTTTTTTAATAACTACCCTATTATTTGGTTGATAAGAACCAGATTAGGATTTATTATTCAGACATTGCCGCCTGAGGTAATACGAAAACTTTGTTTGCATTATGTAAGCTTTGTCGAATATGCATTATCCTTTATTTCCTTCTTTACGCTCAAGGGTGTGTGAATAAAAATCGAAGCTATTGTCGAAATCGTAAAATAAAAGTATTCATTATTTAAAGCTGAATTCCATGCAAATTTTTATTTTCATCGCTTGATTGAATTGTGAATAATTGAAAATTTATTTTCGCGATGTAAGGTTACCGTATTATTATTATGACATAATATCGCAATTGTCGTAACTTATAGCTTGATAATAATGGGGTAACATAGTTATTCAGTACGCCCGCACAAAATTGCGCTAAAAGCGAGTTGCAAAGAGCTATAAATCATGCGTCAGATGATATCCTTGTTGTATAATGGCTATTATGATTAAAATTAAATAAATCTTATATTTTATATGTCGACATTCAAAAAATTAATGGTCTTTTATATTACAATTCTTCATTTTACATGCAAAATAGAAATTTTATTGAGCTTATGACACGATACATTACAACTGTTTTGTAATGTATCGTATCGTGTTTTGAGACTCAATAAGTAAATTACACAACATATTATTCATAATATATGTATGTATTTTAATTAAAAAAAAAAAAATGCTTTTCATCGCTAGAAATAACTAACACGTATAATGTGTTAACATCTAATGAAGCCCTTTGTTATTACTGTTTTTTGTTGAATTTTTTGTTATTAAGAAATCCGTTATCCGCTTCTGCGAATCATGTAAGAACAAATAATTCGTGTAAAAAAACTATTTGTTCTTTTTAGTGGGCCGTGTTATTTTTAAACCGTATAAAAACAGCATTAAACAAGATTTAAGTGTATTTAAAAGATGTGTATTTAGTACGAAATATACATTTTTTTTTATAATATAATTTTTGTCCGGAAGTTGACGTTGAAGTCTTAAAAGTTTGTTGTCAAGCTTGGATTTTGATCACACGCTGAGTAAGCTTTTTAAGATACTCACTCTGACCGGAAAACTCTTGGGATAGGATAGTAACGATGATACGTCAGTTAAAAAATTCCGTCTCCATCTCATCTAATTGGATCCTCCTTTAATAATACACTGAGGGGTGGTACATCGTCCACCTTTGTCAGCAAAGGCAAAAAAATAATAATGCCTCGTTGAAAATATTTCTTATGAAAACACCTCTCTAGTGTTGGAAAGCTTTTAAGGAAATTGTTTGTATGACAACGACAAGAATATTAAGTTAACGTGACATAGCGGAAACTCTTAAAAGAAATGTAAAGCGAAAAGATAAGCGATAAGAAGTGTCAGAGCAGAAGTGCTGTGTATGCTGCAGTGATTAGCAAACAGTAGTCTCGGAATCTTTGAATTCGGATAGTTTTTTTTATTATTACTGTATAACAAAATATGATGTGAAATGTTTTACATACCGTTGATACAACGAATAACTCAACTAACAAAAAAAAGCAGTGCTAGTTTCAAATAATGACGAATATCACTTTTTTTTTTTTAGATTTATTGGGTCTCCTAATCCACTGCTTCCCAACTTTTTTCATGCCACTGACCCTTAAATTTGAAAACAATAATCTGCGGACCCCCAAATTTTTTTTTATTTTACATGTCCATATTTTATCACAAAGAATATTGAAAGAATAAAAATTTCCGCGGACCCCCGCGAAAAACCTTAGCCCCCCCCCAGGGGTCCTTAGAACACATGTTGGAAATCTCTGCCCTAATCAATGTGTTTTTTTACCATGTCTGCTCTCAATGTAAAGCATGTATACTCTTAAAAATGTTTTTACGAGAACTGTTTGTTACTCAGTTGCTCAGCATCTTTTTTCCAAAGAGAGTAGGGATAGAAAGATAGGGCTAGGGCAGAGTAAGATGGGTGGAAGGAGAAATTCAAGAAATCACATACACACATGCATGTCTCGAATGGAAAATCATAAATCGATTGAAACATCGGTTCATAAAATTTGTCCATAGTGGGATTCGAACCTGTGACCTCCGTAACCGAAACCAACGTCGATGACCAGTCGACCACGCAGCTAAGTTCCTCATGATGAATTCGGCATCTTAAAACTAATTCTATTCTCACTGCCTTTTGAACGTTTTCCATTTTGTTACAAGTTTTGATATACATATTAGCGTAATACTAAAAAAAAAAACACTTGTACTAATTCCACATTTATTATGAGCAGGACCGGTTCCGCTCTACACGAAATTTTTCAACTGATATGAATATATATGCAGAATTATTTATAGGGAGCCAAATAAGGCTAATAAATATAATTTAAGACCCACCTACAATTTACACCCAAATACGGACAGTCATAAGCTATTTTTCCAGGAAATTTTAGAAATAAATAGAGCGCAGCTGCATAGCCTTCCGATTTTAAATGAAATATTAAACCTACCGGGATCTCCACTTCTATACCCTATATAAATATAATCATAAAACCTTTGCCGACAAACAAATAAATATAATTCTTGAAACTACTTACCATTCGAATCTGTGGGCATTCCCATAAGCTTATCCTTTTCGCCAGCAATGGCTCTAAACTCAATGATACATTTATTTCTTATATACACACGAAACATTCATTTACTAAGCGTCAGTTCAAGTTCATCCGTGCACTTGAACGCCTGAAGATGCCGAAAGGCGAAACCCGGGTCGTTAGTGACAAAATCTGTGAGAATGTACATAGTTTGAACGATTCAAATTTAAGGCTAATAAAGGTGAAATAAACACCCTTATAAGTTTGTTACTCCCTTATTAGTCTTACTACAAACAACCAAGTACTAATGTATTTTCTTATGAGTTAAAAATGCTCGTGATGAGCGAAATCGGTCCTGATCTTCATAAATACTTGTGAAATTACTATTAAAGACTTTTTTTTTTAATATAACTTAGCTTTGATATAACTAATTTTTAATATAACTAATATAGCTTTACATCAATAATTGACAGTGCACTTCTTTGCGGGGTCAATTACATTGCGAAATTCTTCTTATTTCAACCGTTCGCAGAATACCACAAGTTTTCAATTGCATACAAAAAAATACACATAACATCTGCTTCAATTAGTCAATGCTGTCAGATGCCGTATTATGTTTTGCATGGGTTAATTATTCCGGCACAGATTATTGTAATGAATATTTATAAACGTTTAGCAGTCAGTTGCTTGGTTAGTGATAGCGAGGATGTCTGTAAATTATACATAAGTAGATTCCGTTAGTTGAGCGAAGCTTAATTATTATGCAGCCGCTTACTATCGCGACGTGATGGTTTTCACCTCAAGGTCCCTTGTTACGTGTGTTTGTACATTATGTTAATTATTCCTTCATCAATAGCTTATGAATTCCGTTTATTTTTTTGCGTTTATTTTTATTTATAATGTTCTAACCATGATTCTGTCTGAAGTCTAAAATCTAGTTGTTGACTTCGGTTGCAGTGTTTACAAGTTCGAATCCCACTTCGGACACTTTCATAGATAGATTTATCATTCGATTTATGAATTTGTGTTACCTCTTACAAAACCGATCCCAAGAGCGGGTCGCAGTGAGAGTGACTTGTTTACTATTAGTCATGTTCTCGTCCGATCCTTCCATCTCTTTTTTAAATCCATGTCCGCTCACAATGCGGAGCGTATGACCTCTTGATGGAGGTATCTCAACAGGAGTTTTTTTTCTACGAACACTGTAACTTATTGGCTCAACCTCTCTTCTCAATATAGTAGTTGGGATAGAAGGATAAGGCTAGGACAGGACTAGCGGTTATATAATAGCTCTCGCTACGCCCAGTTATTAAAGAATCGGAAGGGAGGGAGGGAATTTTTAGTCATAACAAACACCCACGCCTTCGAACAGAAAACGATAAATCGATCGAAACCTGCTGTTCGTATTGGGACTCGAACCCGTGAGATTTGGCACGAATGCCCACAACTAGGGCTTCCAAACCGGTTTAAACCGAAACCGGTTAACCGGTTTATCGGGCGTTTTGAAAAAACCCGAAAACCGGTTAATTTCACTCGGTTAACCGGGTTATATCAAAAATACTCTTTTCTTGTTTTTCATTGTTTTTTACAAAAAGAAAAATGTTTTATAATGAATTTACTGCGTAATATAGGAAAAAAATTCACAAAACACAACAAACATGTACATATAATATACATTTTGTAGAATAATCTACTCCTGTCTTAAAGTTGTCCATGTTGCGAACAGAAATGACTCTTTCAAATAATTTAACATTTTTTCGTAATTATTTATTAAGATACGAATGATTCTTATATGCACGTCACTCAATATCCTTTATTGATTTAAAAAAAAAAAAAAAACATCCTAATAAATCTCTAAAAAAATTCCATATAATTAACATGTACCATTTTTAAGCGAATGCAATTTTATGATTAATAATCTAAATCTCTCTACCTATTTTTATGCCTATGTGTGCTTGTTAATAGTTAGATTTGTATGATTTTTGAAATATAATTATTCTAAGTAATCTTGATTTTATCTTAACATTAACAATGCAAAAATAGCTGTTTTTCTGATAATTTTAATTATTGTATCAACTTTTTATTCACCATCATACTAAAATATGACAAAACTTTTACCCAAGAGTTAGTTGTAATGTTTCATCTAAATGTTTTATACCTAACGAATAGTCTAAATTATTCCAAGAGAGTTGCCTTAAAGTCATATTGAAAAGCACTAATATTTTAAATTGCGCCATAAACTTATTTTTATTCTATTGTTCAATAAAGCGGTTGCTATTTGTCAAGTGCATACATATGTTTTTGACAAAAGATGCATATTGGGACATATTGGAAGGTCATATTGGGACAAGGGTAGGTACCTGCCCTTTTCTCAGTTGCAAGCTCTCGACATTGCATATTGTAAAATTTCTTTGTCTTAATCCAGATGTGGGCAGAATCTTAGTACTTATCCACAAGTCGACAGTCAGTTTAAAAAAAAACAACAACAATTGACAATGGGCAAACCAATAAAAATATCAGTCATTTTGTCATAATGTTTTTTTTGTATAACCATTAGGGGTCTGCACACTGGGGCGCCGTCGTACAGGATTATTTGATGTATGTTCCTTATGCCTGGTGTGCACATATTTTAATGCGGAAGGAAAATTTCTTTTAAAGTTATTGACAGTTTTTATTTCAGTTATATTATACAAATTGCTTATACGTAGCAAATATTAGAATGTAGGAAATTTACAATTCATTGACTCTTTCACGAAAATAGCATAATATAGCCACCCCAAAATCTATCTAAACTCAAACAATATTTAAAAAAAGCTATTTTTGGTTCCTATATTCGATTGCACTATTTTTTGTGATAGACAAACACAACGCGAACTATGTTTTTTACATAATTTAATGTTAGTAATTTTGTACTAAATACGTAAATGCAAATGTTAGTATAATATAATATTCATCGAAATAGTTGTTCAGAAAATAAAAAAAATAATATATACCTAAAAAATAAATATTCATAAAAATAATTTATGTTATATAATATTTTAAGTACATATAATATATTGATTCAATCTACTATTGCGCTTGTTATTCTCAATTATTATAGTCTGCAAATGATAAAAATGATAACGCCGAGTCCGCGGTCGAGTAGTCAATGTCGTTGTCTTGGGTTGAGGAGCGAACGGGCTCGAATTCCAGTATGGTCGGATTTTTGCAATCAGTTTATAAATTTCTTTTCAAAGGCATGGATGTAGATTGTAATGCCTAATATTGCACTCCACTATCTATCTATCCGATCCTAAAAAAGTAACGGAGTGAGAGTGATCAGCCAACTACTAGTCCTGTTCTAGCCCTAACCTTCAATATTTTCTCTCTTTGAAAAAAGAGGGGGTTGAGCAACTGAGTAACAAGCAGTTCTCATAAAATATTTTTATCATAAAATATTTTTTCACGTATTATAGTAATTGTTACATATATTGGCTTCTTTGTTCTAGTTGTAAGATTCAAGTTCTAGTATCGTTACTTTGCCATGCCTAACAGGTTGGTAACTAGAGTCCCATTAAGATAAATATCGTTTTCTTGTTTGAAATTGAAGTATTAGCTGTTATGTCAAATATTGAAAAATTTCTACGATTTTTTTTGCATACCTACATAATCAAAATACATGATATTTCGGTTTAAACCGGTTACCCGGTTTATTTGTCAGAAAAAAACCGAAAACCGGTTAGTGTTTAAGTCCGGTTAATTGGAAGCCCTACCCACAACGCTCTCCGCTGCGCCATATGACAACTTTACTCTCTAAATTTAAAGTTGGGCGGCTGAGTAACAAGCAGTTCGTGTAGAAGAACTTTTGTTGAGATAGCCGACATTAAGAGTCTGATTGCTCCATACTAAGAGCAGACATGGTTTGAAAAATATAATAATAAAATCAAATTTTTGATATCGACTGTTGATGGAATTTAATATAAAATTCGAATTGGTTAATTTTTGTAAATTTCTATACGTTTTATCAGTAAAATCCTGGTGTCCGGTTAGGTATCTTCGTGCATTCAAGTGCACGGATGTCGTATATATGTACGAGTAATTGAGAACAAATATTATCAAGCCTTGAAGTAATTGTTGTGATCACTGTACTGAATGAAAGTACTGTAACATCTGGCGTAAAATATTTGTACATATTTCAGATTTTGTGTTATTTAATTTACTGATTATTCAATTGTATTGGTTTCATACATGTATGGCAACATATTAAATTTTTATATTGCTTGAATTATGTATATGAAAAATATCAATCATTCTGTAAAGGAAACCGAAGTTATTGTTTGTTTTGCAAAGGATGCTTTGAAAATGGTGCACGCACAACAAACAAAAAGTGTTTGTTTGTTTGTTTTCGCATTATTGAAAATGAATCAGGTTTCAGATGAGAATAGAATATTAGTTATCCCGAACATGCGTATGTTTTTAACAAACGTTCACATCAAATCGAATGGATTTTTCAAAGCGAAAACACAACCGTAAAAGCCTCGTTTGCAAAACCGCAAGATAACGATATCCGTATGGTGAAATAACGAACTCCCGGCATATTTTCCAATGCATGGTATTTCAAAGCTTATGTTTGCTAGTCTTACCAGTATTATCCATCGTTAGAATAAATTGTTGTGTTGAAATCTCTTGCAAGACCTTTTTTTTGTTCTACTGTTTCTGTTTTGTTAACCTGCCTTATTAACGGTGTTATTCGAATTTAACGAAAGGAAAAATTCTCTACTGTCTTTACATACTGCGTTTAAAAAAATATGTCATCGCAATCAGCAGAGAACCTCATTATCGCTTTCATCATAAAATTACACTTTATAAAGTACCATCAAATTCATTTTTTCTATTATTTTTAGACGTTATAGAAATAAGTGCTTACTTACCTAGGTGAACTGTTATTAAGACTTCGTGTGTAATATATATACTAATCCATATCCGCTCTCAATGTGGATCGTATTGCTTCCTAATGGAGGTATTTCAACAAAAGTTTTTTTTACGGAAACTGTTTGTTACTCTTTCTCTATTTTTCAATAAGCTAGAACAGAACTAGTGGTCAAATAATAATTCTCGCTACGCCCCGTAGTTTTAAGATTTGAAGGGTGGGAAAAAATTTGTTGACATCACAGACACTAATGCCGAACAGAGATTGAAAAAATGCTGTTTTTTTATTGACAAATTTCTTTTTAAGCCTATAATGTGTCTGATATTTGTAGTATGTTAAGATACTTGAATTTTATATCTGACGAAAATAATATGTACTGAAATACATTTATTTTTTATTTTTGAGATGATAAAGTTGTTAAATTCGAAGCTTATTACTTTATCGGTTATTCTTTTCAATTTATATTTTTAAAAAGTTTTTTCTTTTGTTTCGGAACTTGAAGGCGTTCTGCTAGACTTAAATGTATTAAATAAATTCAATCGATCACTCGACTGGAAGGTCCGAGACAGCCCAAGAATATCGTCCGCTGGAAGTTTCGCAAAAAAACTTTGACGCTTCTGGAGAGTTTCCCATCTCACAACCGCGTTGCGATATTTTCAATGTGACAGATTGTGTTTCTCTAGCATCTCGTATAACCTTGTCGATAAAATTATTGACAGAAAACTGAAAATACTTCTCGTGTACGAGATTCTTCTATTCATTATTATTTGACCACTGTCAGAACTTCAAAAAAGCGTTTGGACCACGCTGTCTTTGACTGTTTGATCAAGAATCAGAAGTTATGCTAATCTCGGCAAATACTGTTATATTAAATTGTTGATATTTTAAATCCATCATCCATCTTCCATCGTATCTATCTACGTACATATATCGCCGTAGAAAAATAAATGTATTTGTATTAACAAGCTTCAGTTATTTTGAAATAATAATTTTCTTTATCCGTCGCACAATTTGAGATGTTTAAATGTAATTCTATAGTAATTATCTAGTAACATTTTATCTTTGATATATTCGGCGATAATTTTGTGAAAGTTCATTTTTAATGTAAAATGAAATTTGATAACCTTGTTATTCCACTTGCTGTGTTGCTGCAACTTGTGACACGTGTTTCGTCTCTTTGAGAAGCAACATCAGAATATCGCAACTAAATTAAATTACAAAATAAAAGTCGGAGTTTGTCCTTTTATACTGGACGCAGGGGAGGGTAAGATACAAATTTTGATAGTTCTAATTATAAACCAATTATATTAATAAAAACACAATATTCTTTTGTACTTTATTCCACTTAATAAAATGAAACAAAGTACAAAGAAATATTGCACCTTACAAGTGATAAACTAATTACTTTCATTATGTGTGGTAAAACCCAATGTAAATATATTCAACAGTGGATCTACTTATCTTATTTAAAATGGTATGCACTAGTGCTTTCCTTCTATTAATGACTTTATTAATTTCCAAAAAACACCGAGGCAATCAATAGCTTTTATTGAATGAATTACTTTTTTATATATATGTATGTGTAATAAGGCACTACGAATTGTGTGTATTAGAAAATCCATGAAAATTAAAGTGAAGAAAGATATTATATAAGATAGTAATTAATACCAAACTTTAAATTACGTGTATTGACCAATCTAATGTGGATGTGACAGTATGTCCGCCATGGATAGATTGTGGCATAATCATGCCCATACCGTTATTCAAGCGAGTAACCTCAGTGACCCCGATGTCTCTTGCCACGCCCATTAAGCCCCTGCCAGATTAATGTAATATTCATTATCTAATTAATGTTGACCCCTCCGGTTCGTGTCTCGGTAAATGCCCCATCGCGACGCATTTAAAGCTCGGCGATACAGTTTAAAATTCATTTTCAAGCCGAGAATATATCGCTAGTTAGTAGTAGCCAGTAGCCAATTTGTGTGTCGTAATATCATATATAACAACCCATTATATATATGGTCATCTAATTTTAAAATGTCCGTATTTTATTATATAAGCGGTCTTTATCTAATATATAAAAATGAATGTTTGTTTGTTCGTATTTTATGCATTGCCACACCGTTCATACGATTGCAATAAAACTTTGACAAACTTCAAACAAATCTTCAGACAAAACATCATTTAAAATGTTAATGACTAAGTTGTTTTGTAGTACATTTAATATACTTTTTTTATATGTGTCAAAACAAAAACTTCTCCCGCGCCACCAGAAATGCTTTCTCGCACCCCATGTTAAGAACCACTGCCTTAAAGGATTATCAATATTGATACAGCTCTTAGCAGGTTAAAAATATTTAAATGCATCGCGAACAATTTTATAAAAATATGTGATGGTTTCTATACATTGAAAATTCTGGCTAATTTTCAATACCGATATAGTGGTGTTAATGCATTTAAAAAACCGGTATTTCGGTGTTGAAAAAACACCATGAATATCGGAACCCGATTTCAATAATACCGATAATGCGAAGCATTTAGCTATTTGCGTTTTTGTTAACAGATTATAGATGTTTTTGTCGATAATCTCTTTTTTGTGTTTTGTTTTGATGTTTCACCAGCAATTCAAATGAGATTAAATAAAAAAACATTACGTTACATTTGCGCAAAATGTTGTAAGGTGAATGAATGTTGGCTTGAACATTATTAAAACTTTAAGAAAACGGCTGACGACGCACTAAAGATTAGTCACAATATATATTATATATATGGCAGAATCTAATTGCGTTTTTTGGGTGTCATAAAATGTAAAAAAAAAAGTATTAAACTTTCACCAATTAACCAAATATTTCATTCAAAAATTGCCTTTGTTTTTACTTAGTCTCTCTAAAAATTTCCGGCCCCTGTACTAGGCAATCTTTGTAACTTTATATAACTCAGTTTTTCTTATTTATTATCATGTTGTTAATGGTTTTCGGTCGCGAATGTTAGCTAATTCTGTTCTAATCATAAAAAAATGTGAAATTATTTTTTATAAACGAACACCTATCTTTCCCATCACTATTGGACGGTTGACGCCTGAAAAACATTTTTTTCAATAAATTATAAACTGAAAGCAAACGAATATTATTTTTCAATATTTAAAATTGGAATAAAATTTCGAGTGATTTTATAACCGAATGGCAACATATCAATGGATATGTTGATATGAATTAATGAATTAAATAAATTATTTAAAATAAAATTGTACATTGTGTGAATTAAAACAAAAAACAGTTTATCTTTATTTATATTCGGATCGGACTAGATAATTACAGCATGATAGTACTTTTGAACCGCGCTATTCTCAGTATAAATTTATTATTAACATTTTTACTCCTCCACTGGCTGTGCTATCAACTGTGACACGTTTTTCGCTTCCTTGAGAAGCATCATCAGGCAGAACGTCGTAAGTTTTACTAATAAACTAAACATTCATTATTATTCTTCAGTAATTATAATTTACAAAATTAAAGTTTTTTCTACGCATTTCATTTCACCCCCTTCAATCAATATTCATACCCATCAATATTCTGGTGTTTTGAATTGAACAGAATGTATCGCGCTGTTCTGAATTGAACGTATTGTAATATAACGTGAGACAGATTATCCAATTATTTATTTCAATACCGACATGTCGATTGCGTATTCAGCTGGGGTTTCAGAAGGTATGTATGCAAATTGACGCCGATCCTGAGTCCTTTGGTTTTCGGTCTACAATGGGAGAAGCGGTTTGCAGCCACCTGACACTTACACTACGGATAACTTATTCCTGCAGAAACTTGCGAGGACTTTGATGTAAACACATGTATTTGGCGGATACGTACATAGTACACATATAAACAATGTATTTATCTTTGAAATAATGTTACTATTGTCGTATTTTTGGTACTGTGTAAACAATATCTCATTGAAATATCATATCGAAATATAGAAGGCCAATAATATATTCATAATATGAAATGAAATTTGTTAAATTTGTTATTCCATTTATTTCTGTTACAAATTGTTCAATCATAATCATTTTCAGACTAAGTAACGTAAGGTTATTTAATTAATATAAACATTGATTCTTATTCTTAATTTCTATATTATTACAAAAATCAATATTAATGTGTTCAAATACATTTATTATATCAGGACAAAAATGAAATCAGGCCTAATTATAACAAATAAAGTGGAATTATTACAAAAGATTGTTTTGTTTTTTAATGTTAAATAAACTATTATTAAATTTATTAAGTCAGTTGAAGTTCATCCGTGCACGTGTGGGAATGTTTTTTCGTGTGGGGATGGATTTTCAATATTAAATTTGAACGATTCAAATTTAATATTGAAAACCCATCAAGCAATTATTTACAATTCCTAAATTAAATTATTATTGTCTGTGCCTAGCTCTATTCTTTCGTCAATTAGAAAAAAGTAAAACCCCAACCACCATACTTAAATTTATAAGTCAAGAATTTCAAGAAATGCTGTTTTTTTATAAAAAAAAACCTATCAAAATGAATTTTCACCCAGTTAGTTGTTGTACTACCAAATTGTTAATAAATAAATACCAGAAATAAATATCTTTAAATTATATTAAATCACTTTTTAAATGCCTATTTAAACTCATACTACTTCGAATAACAGGTATCTACACTGTCGACTAATTGACTCGTTATTAGTTATCATTAACAAACGTGCTGTTAAATATAATAAGAAAACGAACCTTTTTTTATTTTCACTTTTAAGATAACAAAACAACGAGACTACTTTCTGTTTACGAACGGAAAAAGGAATAACTCCCAAAGAGAGAGATAAAATCTCGAAGAAAAGAATTCGCTGCTTTTCAGTAGAGTCTTTAAAGATAAGAGGAAGTCAAACATTGCGTATTAAGTGATCATTCAAACAAAATTCATGATAATCTGGAATGTAACTTTGCTTATTCAAAAAATATAAGAATTTGAATACGTTATATAACCCAGTGGAGTTTCTCGATACATGTATGTATACTAAATTATGTTACAATTTACAATATGATCTGGATCGATTTTGTGGGATGATATTTGAGTCTCTGAAAGGTGAAGTAAGCCATGCGTTATTTAATTTTTTTTTTATTAAGATGCGTTATAATATTTTACATGTTTTAAAGTATCGCAAAAGTGAAGTGAGCGTAGTAAATACACACTACAATAGTGTTATCTCGTTTGATTAAAAATATTCAATCCACCAAAACACCAAGTAAAGACGTTATTGTATTTAAAAGTACGATAGCAAAGTTTAACCATCTTACTACTTGGCTTACTTCACTCCTCGAGAGTTCATTTAAATAAAATATAATAATTTTAGTTGAAATTGATCTCACATTGAGTGCAACTGGTGCTGGTTATATTATACAAGTATTGTTGAATTATAATAATAATTTTGGTTCCGTGGAAAGTATGAATATTTTGATACAATCATACATCCAATTCAGTTCTTCTTTCTGTCTATTACACCCTCGTTGATTTGTAAAATGTAGAAATCAACCAATTTAGCAAAATCGAGATTAACATATCCGAAGCAATCATTTCACTAGAATTGTTACGTGACAAACGGAAAATGTATCAATTATTTCTAGGCTTTATTCTAAATTTGTTGATTTATATTTTATACATATCCAAAGATAAGTGTCTGTAAAGTAATGTGAACAGTTTAAATGTGTAAAACAGAATATCAGCTTTTTACCCCGACAATATTTTCACCTTTTTTCTTTCTTACTACACCCAGTGATATATTTACTTACGGTAATCCGAAACGTTCTACTTCCCGTGCTTGTCATTCCGATAGAGATCTGCGTTTTAGACCCAAGTGTAAACGCAATCGACTTTAATCTCTTCCGAGCGATGTGCATTAGCCTAAGTGCAGCATCTTTGTTGGGGGGACGGGAGACCGACGTTAATCAAGAACTAGATTGCCTTTCCGCCCTGTCAATGTCCCTTCGCCAGATATTCAATTTCGTCATTTGAGTGCTGTGGCTGTAGCGGCAGTGACGTCATAGTAACCAGTCGCCGTAAATTCGATCAAACGCAAATGTATTTTTATAAAATTGAATTGATATTAAAATTTATAAATTTCCGTCAGAATATGGGATATAAATGTTTTCCTTCTCATTCATTGTTGATGAAAACGAAGATTATAAAAATCAACAGTATGCTTCATCATAGCTTTACGGAATGTTAACATTAAAGCTAATGACAATGCGTCAAATATTTTGAAATTAAAAAATCATGCGAGATATACTCGGTGAGAAGAGATATTAAAAAAACACTTTTAATTAACTTTGAATAACCCCATATTTGGTATCCTTCTTAGAAACATTAATGTTCAAGTTTAATAAATGTAATATAAATTAGGAGCAAATAACAAGATGTTATTGATCACTTCTAAGGCAGTATATATAGCTGAGTATATGCAATTTTAAACATAGTTCTGACGATGGCGCACGCCGAAATAGTTATGAACTCATCCTATAAAAAATGTAGAACTAAATACGTTGATATTGTTTACCTTTTTGATAAAAAAAATCTGATATAGACTTTTAAGAGACAGCCATAGATAAAGCAAAGCTCTTACCAACCAGACCACAGAAGGCGACAATGTATGACCCGTAGCTTAAAATTGATTGGTAGTAAAGTAATCAATGACTTAAATATACACTCATTCAATCGATTGTAATTATTGTATAATTATAGCCGTAACGTAACTAGATTAAAATTGTTAAAGAAGAGCGGTATTCTAATATGGGCTAGTTAAAAATAGGCTATACATAAAATACAGTGGAACCTCGAAATAACGGATTTATGCAGGTACGAGACTACTCGAAAGTCCGATATGTAACATTATGGGTTTTGAGCCAATTGTATATTTTTTTGCTGTTAATGTTCGTACCAGTATCAAATTTTTACGCGAATTTGCTTTTATTGATATCCTACAACAGTATAACTTGTGTTTACAGTACAACTATAACAGTTTGTTTTTTACGTATACATGACACACACTCAACGACTCCGTTTTCTATTACATAATTTTGTCAGTTGTATCGAGGTTCTACTTTTTAAGTATCAATAAATATTTATTAAATATTATTTTTGTAACTTTATAATAAAATATCACATTGCAACTGATTGAATATATCGACATTTTTTTTTATAATGTTTCTGCCATGTTCATGAAAAGTTAACAGTGGTAAGATGTAAGATTCAATTTACTTGAAACTGTCATATTTCAAAGAATGTTATGCAGTTTAGTTGCACATACTTATTTCGCTACGCTACATAAAAAAACTTTAGAGGATTTATTTTCCAAGAAGTGAGAGAAAGCATTTTGCACGTCTTAAAAACAACTCTATAGTGAAGTTACGGAAAGTTAAAATACAACCTCTGCGTTGCCAACATTAATAATTAAAAGTCACAGTTCAGATTATTCTACAACATAAAAACCCGAGTTCGTTAGTTTTGAGCTTTGTTCTTTTGTTGAAAATTATTACTGTGTGTATTGTAAATGCTACATTACTTGCTTCTGGGTGATATTAAAAAAAACATAGAATGTAAAGCAACACACCGAGTCAAAAGATAACTTTTTGTTGTGAAAAAATAACCTAATCTAGTCACAAAAGCATCTGTTTTCTAATTTTTCATTTGAATATAACAATTTTTGTTATGAACACTACATTATGCATCGCAATCATCCTTCAATTTTCCTCCACACTACGATAGTCTGCACGTTCCTCTTTATAACAAACTCTGACAACTTTCTTAGAATTCTAAATATATTAAAAAATGAACATTATTATTAAGTCATGCGTTTGGCATATTTGACGCATCATAAATCACTCATATATTTGATACAAAAAATTCGTATGTTTGGTAGAAAACGATTGTTTCCCGCAGTGTAGACAACAAAAACTCGTCTCGCGCATTTTTCATAATTCAAATATCATTTATATAAAGAGGTAAAATTTTTCTTCAATCTTGTCAGTATCACTGACGTCAATTTATTATCGGTTTGAAGCCGCACCATGGTTTTACTTGTCCATATGTCTTTTTTGTTCCGATACAAAATGCATGCAACGTGATAACATGCTTCTCTTCTAATTGATCGTAACTGCTCCAATTGGCTTAATTGGATGTTATTAAAAGATTTTTCTGGATATTAATGTTTCCGTCGTATGCTTCTTGTCCACCGGTTCATTTTGTAAAACGTATTTCGTTTAATAAATGCGTTCAATTATTTTTTTCGAGTCGTTGGGCAAGTGTAATTTATCTATTAACTTCCAGTTTGACAACATTTTTTCACAGCCTGTCTGTTCTTCAACGATAATTGTTATCATCAGGCACAGGTATCATAGGTACAGTCAGACTGTGAAACGCGATGTGACACGTGTTTCAACTCGCTTTTAAGCATCTTCAGACTGACTAACGTAAGATTTAAATTTAAAACATAAACTTAGATTTTCATTCGTCATTTATAAAATGAGTTTTTTTCATACTGGACTATTAAGACAATAGCAATATTCTCTACTTGTGTTTGAAGTGGAATAATCCATCGTAAATATGTTTAACGGATGTAAATCACACATCCCATTTATGATATTAGTCATAAAATGGTGAAACACGTGTCACTTCACATACATACAAGTCGCAACTAGTGAATCCAATCCTAGACCTTTTTTGTGATCCAGAGATCGAAAATTCAACATCAAATTGTGTATAAATTGGGATTCATGATTGAATCGGCGAACCTGGGATTTCTTAAACAATTTCATGTTGATTTAAAATTTGCGGACTTCCCAAAATTACCAGCGCGAGGGCTTTTTTTAGCTCTCCCAAGAATTGACGTGTTTCTCAAAATGAACATCGCGAGACCTTTTTTTTTAGCTCTTCCTAATTTTGTTTTCTGTAATTTTGTCAATCCCGAGATTTCGGGATCACAGATTTGGACGGAATCCCGGGATTGGATTGGATACCCTAGTCACAACCAGTGTCATTACCAAGTTATTGATTTCAATTTTTCTCTCAACTTTAAATCACGATTTTCGACTGGAACACGCAATCCACCCAACTTCATATTCGAAACGACAAACTTCGAGGTGAAATACAAACAATATTTTTTCCATTGAAATTGTTACTTTTACTAAATGTCGAATTTCTTTCTTTTTTTCAGATAAACTTCCAACTTTCACGGCGCCAAAGTTAGCTTCATTTACATATCGGGTAAGTTAATCCGCAGCAACTTCGTCTTTAATTTTTGATACATCGCTATTTCGTGATCTATTGTATATACGTATGTCTACATTGTATAAGTACGTATTGTTATCATAGTCAGAGAATATTTCCGTAACCATAGTGGGTATCATCCGATTTACGGATTTATTTACAGTGCCCGGCCATCATATTAGAATCACTAACGAGTTATTCTTCCATCTTTGTGAAAATATTTACACAATATTAAACATTGTTTTTTGGTAACGTGGCCGAGTAGTCAATGCTCTTGGGTTCGGCCAATCTGTTGCGGCAGTTGTGGCGAACATTTTTACGTGCGTGTTCCAAAAATATTATGAATAATATTTATTAACTTTTTAACGTGCTGAGCAAAAATTAAGTTTACCATTGTTTTTTTTATCCGTTTCCTGTTCCCAATGTGTAGCATATGGCCGACTAATGGAGGTATCTCAAGTTTTGTTACTCAGTTTCTCAACATATCTTTATTTCGAAGAGAGTAGGGATTGAAGGGATAGGGCTAAGACAAGACTAGTGGTTAGTTAGTGAGTTTACTATATTTACTCAGTTCAATATTATAACAGTAACATCATGTAATAGTCCTGAATTGTTTTTTTTTTATCTTGAAGGAAGCTAACTATTAATTCATTAAAAATTCTGCTTTAAAAAATATTTTTTTTCTGCAAAACATTTAATTAGCGACATTTTTGAATGTGTCAACTCGGGCACGCTTGCCTTTGGTTCACCATCCCTGAGTAACGGTATAAATTTTTCAATCAATACTGAAAGGGTGTCTGTGATTTGAGATTATATTGTAAGAAGGGTTACAGAGAGATCGGTTGAATAGCTATTCGTTTTATGTGAATAACAACCAGTTCTAAACAACTTATTAATTGTGAGCAGGTTTGTTGTGATTAACTCAAAAATATATTCGGTTGATAAATAGGAGTTCAAATAATTATATATATATTTTTTTTTTTGATAAATGTTGTTGAGAAAAATTAATTAAACTCAAGGCAATATTTTGCAATGATGAACTAACTATAAACAACCTTACGTAACAATGATAAAAAGTTTTAAGGGTACCAAAACAAATTTTAAGATACAAAAATGTATTCAATTTATACCACTTAGTTAATTTACCATATTACCATTTGTTAGGTGAAAAAAATCACGTTAGTAACAGTAAAATAATTACGAAAAATGAAAAAAAATATTTCAATGAGCATTAAATCTTGCACAATTAAATTTATTTAAAATTACATAATGCATTCGATCGTTCCTTATCACAGGATTTTTAATTATATACTACATTTTTTTATTGATAGATTCATTGGAAAGGATCCAATGATTATACACAAAGACCCGGAAGTCTATTGAATTTTCCAGCCCTCTACCGCGCAGAGAATTCTAGCACAGGGGTTGTGCTTTAAGCGTTGGCCGAATTAATTATCGGCACTAATTTTCATTGTTTTATTTTAAAAAGGGAAATTAAAAAATAATGAGTGAGGGTTGGTTATTTGTATAAAAATAAATAACAGAATGAAGGTTTTTAATTGGTCCTACACGTTGGCTGTTGTAAATTTTCATTTTAATGCAGTACCTTATGTTCATGTAGAATTATTATCGTCTAGGTCAGAAGTGGAAGTGTTACGGATTTCTAGGTCCTCCAATGTGTTCTTTTTCACTGAGTTCTTTTTTTTATTTAAATTATTTACTCGCCGCATCCCATCCATATTATGATTGGATGGATAATAGGTAATTTAAGATATTACATATGTATATCTATGCCTTCGCCCAAAAAACAATAAATCGATTGAAACAACAGTTTATGACACGGGTTCCCAACTGGTTCTGGGGGTCGTCAATTTTTTTCGATTTTGGATTTGAACAAAAAAACTAAAACTACAGTCAACTAAAATTACCTTATTGAAAAAAATGTCTTTTTCAATTGCATCGGGGCCGCGGGTCACATGGCGAAAAAGGTTGGGATCCTATGGTTTATAAAGCTGTCTGAATTAGGACTCGAAGCAAACGACGTTGATCATTCGACCACTGACGTCTCGTATGTCTAATTAATATTTTTTTGAAATCAGCTTATTAGATTATACGGATAAATAAATGTTAATATGAAAAGAATCTCCAACCCGCTGGTCGTAAGCCTAAGTCAATTGTTGTATTTGTATAGCTTACCAAGGATTAACAGTTTACTATAATAAATATATTTTATTGCGTAATATGAGCCTTACACATTTTTTTATTTATTTCTGCAAGTAAATAATGGATTATAAGGTAAGGGCACCATCTACCGCCACATTAGTAGCTTGATTTAAGAAATTTGTGTGTATTTCTTATATTTCTTAACGAAAACATAAACTTCTTGTTTAATTCTATACTGTTATATATCGCCTATTTAAGTATAAAGCAATAGTGAGGATGAGCTTTATATTTAATTAATTAACTAAAGTTTTTTCATTGAAGAATTGTTCCCTATTACCGCCACCCAATTATTTTTTTTATCCAATTACCGCCAATGCAGGAACCAACTACCGCCATATGAATTTAAAGCCATTTTAAACACATTTAAAGATAATGTTTGTTCGAATTAAATTCATTTTATTTATGTACCTATGTTTAAATGTTTCCTATTATACCTAGGTATGTACTTAAATTATTTATATAAAAAAAACACATTCCTAATACAAAAAAAAAAAACAAAATCACATTCTTGTAAATAAAAAATTGTACCTTCATTGGCATTCACATAAATAATAGGTACTTACTTATATAAGTACATACTATGATGAAATTAGGCAAGTAGGTTAAGTATTACTTCTTTTTTAAAGAAACCACTTCTGGGACGGAATAAAAGCCCCTAGTATTAGTCAACGTTGGCGTAGAAATTTTTACAATATCTGCAACAGGGTAATTTAAAATATCGTCGATCGCAGGCCACTTCCAGTTTGACCCTGCCATTGTCATGGTCTTAACTTGCACTTCATTATCGGTTGTATTGCTACCTAGAACAAGACCAGGAAACAATTCGCCTTCATAGGTCACAACAACGTAATCGCCAGTATCAAATGATGCCATAATTTATTTGTGTACTTTAGCCACTTTTGCAGAATTCTGTTGTTTTGCTGCCTTTTCATCGAATCTTAATTTTCTTTTCAGCCGTCTCTCAGCTATATCCTTTTCTTTCATGTCTTTGTCCAATTTTTGATTTCGAAAATGTGCAGGGAATTCTTTTGAAGTTGCTACAACAGGAGTGACCTTCTTCAAATTTATTCACTTTTTAGACTGTGGCGCAGCTTCTGGCCAATACAGAGCATTCTTAAACGGCGTTGGGTACATTGTATCATTTGAATTTTCCTGGTGAGGTACTGGATTAGGTGTAAGCTGCTTCTGTGGGGTTGCCAGTTTTTTCATTATTTTGTCATCAGCTATTAAGACTGTACCATCATTTAAAACGTTCGGGTCAATAACGTCACCTTCTTTGAACCGAAAACTTTCGTCCAGATTGGTTCCATCGTTGGTCATACGAGAAAGCGGATCCTTATTGATGCTTATTTTGTGCCACAATTCAAATAAACTTTTGTGCTGAAGATCACCGTCCCAATCCGAAGAAGAACTTTGAAATTCTGTTAATAAGGAAGGCGCTATTTTGCTTTCCAAAATATCGAAGAATGTCTCGTCTAAAATAAAAATTAAATATTTAAGTATTTATTATAAGTAATCACATATCAAACTACTTAATGTAAGTCGTGGGTGCTTATATACCGGCAGTAGGTCCTAATTTTTTGAAACCAATTCTTGATGTTGCTCTCTGTTAATTTTGATCGGGCCGAAGTAAGGTTCTGTGAAACTTTTTGCACCAATTCCGGGTGTCTTTTTAAAAAACAGCTAAACCATTTTTTTCTAGGTCTTCCACCAGTAAATGGATTTTCTCTGCTTAGAGTTTTGGTCAGTTCTGCGACAGAGTCCTGTAACTGTAAGGCTTCATTATTGGAAATCCTGGCTTAGCTCATTCCCTATACTTACCACTAATCTTATCACGCAATGTGGTACGTGGTATACTATATTTTTTACTTATTGCCAGTACGGAACTCCCACGGAGTATAAACATTTTTTTGTGCCAACCATATTTCATAAATTTTTAATATCTGAAAATTAAGGTAAAATAATGACCCAATCACCGATTATGGTTCCTTTTACCGCCAATTAAATTAAAGCTGTATTTTATCAATTACATTATTACGGCATTGGTATTTTTGAAACAAATTATGCTTATTTAATCATTTTCTTTATAAATTATATGAAAAATATTGCAATATTTAAGTTTATCTAGCTTAAATTTGCATTTTTGTATATGTTTATGTGGAGCCTATCACCGCCATGGCCAATGCCCTATTACCGCCACTATATTTTTGCTGATGCTTTTACGGGATGAGCAATGTACAGTAGAAGTGGCGGTGATTGGACCAACACAAATATAACTTGTGTTGTTCACTTTAATATTTGAAAAATGTATTAAATACTTATAATTTACATTAAAAAATTCAATGTTTTCAAACTCTATTACCGCCAGGGGTGGCGGTATTTGGTTCCCATATAATAATTAATGGGTCCAATCACCGCCACGCAATATTTTCTATTTTTATCACTTAAAAAATATTAATTAAGGATTTAAACTTACTTTAGAGTGTTCCGAATATGTTATTTATTACAAACTAAACGTAACTTTCATACATATTCAATTAATTTTGTTTTAAATCGAAAAATAAAATTTAACCATTTCTTAACAAAGTGCTTAACGAAAAGCCAAATCACAACTGTACCGCCGAGCTCTTGCAGAAGACTGAGATTTCCGATAGAATAAATACAGTTAGCTACAAAACAACAAATGACACGTGATCACTATGCATTCGTATTTACCGTTCAATATATTTTGTTGAGAAAATGTTAACGGTTTTCTTGTTATTTCGAGAACATTCTTACGGTGGCGGTAGTTGGTGTAGTGGCGGCGATGGGTGCTCTTACTTTAGTTAACTACTTAATTAATCTACTCTTTATGGCCGTGTTTATTTGTGTTGTCGAGTAGATGGTAAATAATTATTTTCCCGATCAATTTTCCCCAACGATCGCGTGACACGCCGACATATTGTCATAACTTCTCCTTTTTTCAACAATAATTTTATTACTTTTGGCGACATGATAAACCACGAAGTGTCAACGTTGTAACTTTTCTAATTAATTAACGCCATTTTTTTGCCGATTGCTATCGAACAATATTGCCGCCCTCGATTGTCAGGATAACACAGAAGCTTTAGTTATTAAGGAGTATGGACGTTCAAGATAACAGTGTAATGGCGTAAATTATTATTTAGAACGCCGCGTCCGAGTAACCTAGTACTTTCCTGTAGCGTTCATGGGTTCGCATCATCAGGCGACCATTTGCGAATCAAAGAGTGTTGATTTTTCATTGGATATTTTTGAAAACTGATCTTGATAAATAAAAGGTGAAAATTAAGTACAAAGGAATATTGTGTTTTTTCTTAAACTTCAAGTATTGCCAGTGAACACTCTAAAAGTCGTCAAAGACCTAAATACTTTTTTTTAGCTCACTAGCCTTGTTTGATTTTGTTTTGTTATTAGTTGGAAATGTTTTTTTTAGCCCCAAGCAAAACCGGGCCGCTTAATAAAAATTGTATAATCGTCATTTTTTATTTGTCTAATAGCAAATAATTCACCCATAGCAACAAAAATATTATTTAAACAATTTTCATTATGAATGGTGTTCGTCGACTCGATTGAAAATCAGATATTCGCAGTAAACGTTTCGCAGTAAAATAGAATTTTCCGTTAAGATTTTCAATTTCATATTTTCACAACGCAATCAATTTTTGCTTATACCATGAGCGGCAATTTATTTAAAATTTAATACGTAAGCACTATTGGGATAATATCACTCTGATTTACTGTAGCAATAATTTCTTCGTCATTTTAGGAAAATGTTGTTTCATTTTGTGAATTTTACTGTGGGGGGTTTTTATACAGCAAATGATGTTCGTCATTGAGTGAGGAAAAGTTTATTAGCATTAGTATTAAGCCAAATCTACTCAATGCGCAAGTCATGAATATAAACCCCATTTGATAATTTATTTTAGACTCGGATTTTTTTACCTAAAGCCTCTCACCTTAACTTGCTATTCTGTTTAAACGCTTCGTAGGCTTATAAATGAAAATCATTATTTATCAAGGTTATTTATGGTCGACTATTTTTATTAAATTCTTATACCGTTCTTTTTTCGTCTTGCTATTTTTCCTCGTCTGTTTAAATCTTCTCTTTGATTAAAACGAAAATTTTGAAATAAAATATTCCCTGAATACATCATAATTAATGTATGAAATAATATAAAATTTATATGAAATATAAATATGGTAAAAATATCTATTTATATTACATAGGTTCTACGCCGAGCGTTATAATAATTCTCCGCCTAAAATCCGGTTTTTTCTTTCTTATCAGACAGAAGGTTTTATTCATGATAATATTCAGATATTATTTTATGCTTAGTAATGTTTTGTAACGTCGGTTTTCGTTATATATTAAATTCTACTTTCTCCGCCCGAAATTTAATGTTTTTACTCTCATTCCCAATTCCGGAAAATGTGACGAGAGAATCCCCAACTAGGTTGTTCAGTTTTCCTTTTATATTTCTTATATAATAATTTTGATATGATTGACAAACTTAAATAAATTTTTAATTCATACAAATAATTCCATTGCGAAATTATCTGACGTTTGTTTTACGTACGTAGTAATATGTTTTTGAAATACAACAACCGAAACAAATTTTGAATCCACTATTATAGTATCGATGTGATGATGGAGAGGTTTAGCAAACGGAAACAATGGTGCAATGCATATTATGTTTGTAATATCCACCGCAGATGTTTATCGATCGCCTAGCCGCTGATGCAATTTTCCGATAATTTGGCATGTTTGCTTGAATTGATTTCATTTGAATTATTTCGTACGTGCAATCGCCCCGGTCGGTAACATGATATTATTTGTAGCTCATGCGATAATAATTACTTCCGGTTTCATCGCGGGCTGGCCGTCTAAAGCATTATTATTGTTTACAAATTTGTATTATATATATGTCAATTTATTTATTGCTGCAACTGGTGGTTTTTCGCAATAATTCGGAATCCGGACCAATTCCTATTGTCTACTGAATATTATAGTGTATCTTTCACACTATCTTCTTATATAAATAGTGTTACGTTTTACAATATCAGACTAAAGTGAGACGCAATGCTGATTAATTATTTTATAATTACGTTTCAAATATATTAGGAGCTTGCGATAAAAAAATTAACAAATCCACTTATTCTTGAAGAGAGAAAAACACACTGACATATTTTGACTATTAATTGCATGAAAGCTTGGAAGTTTTTAGCGTCGTTGAAATGTTTATTCTGTTCTTTTGAATCTGTAATCCAACATAATAGTTATGTCTCATTTTTTCTCAAAACTGGATTTGGGCGTGTTTGATCACAAGATGCGACGAGTGAAATAGCTTAAAAATTCAAGTCAATCGGTTAAGTTTCAATACAATCTACTTTAAAACTTAAAATTATTATGGAAATTTGTCTGAATGCTCATTCACGTTCACGCAGTCAATGTCGACATTAAAAGCTCATTCAATCGGCAGCCAGGTTCTACAACACAGATTATATTTTTGATTTATACATTGGAGATTCATTATTGATAAGTAATTAAATTTGATATGTTTGTTATTGCAGTGATCGTGTTGCAAATTTTAACGCGTATGTCGCCTGTTTGAGAAGCATCTTCTGTCTACAAGTTATGCAGACTAAAATTTAGGTTAAATTAATAACAACGTGTAACAAACAATTGTTAATTGGCACAAAAAAGTGTTATTTTTTTAGATTCTGTGCCCTTCCACCAATAGTTGTCTGTAAACACCTTAAAAGTACCTATTCAAAAAATGACGTTCATGAAAAATTATATTCTTAAAAATGATGTTGAAATTGAATATGATTTACACTACGCTAAGCATTTATTGTTGGCCTGTTGGCTGCCGTAGAAAAAAATACGTTTGTACCTAGCGCTAGATATGTCGTCTGTGGCAGCCATCCAGTTAAGAATTAAAATAAATTCTGTGAATTTTTACAAATTAAAACTTCCGACAAAATGTAGAAATCATTATATTAAAAGTTAATTATTTATTAGCTCTATCTGCAATGCAGTAATATATTGACAAAAAAATACTAAACATACGTTTGTTGTATATTATATTTCAATCATATAGAAGCTTGCAACGTAATACAATTTTCAAGTTATTATCGAAATCAATACAAATCATTTCCACGCCATCGCGAATTTAAATATTCGTATGCGGCAGGCACCCTTAAAAATTCCATAACCGTTTCTCGCAATCAAATTCAATGTGCCAAGAAATTTACGCATTAATCCACCATCAAAAAATAGCGACACATAAGTAGAAAGAAAGATTTTTTTTATTAACACTTCGATTCTCGAAATGCTCACCTGCGAATAACCACGGTTTGCGATACGTCACAAAAAACTAGACTTATCGTCGTTTTATATTGTTCTACAATTGTTACATGAACTTACTTGGTAACTTAAATTATTATCTAGCGTTGTCTTATGTATTATAGTGGACTGCTTTTTTAAGCAGTGGATACATTCTACGAAATACCTTGTAAACAATATACCAAAAAAATAAATAATGGTACATGAATAAACCTTTCTCTGCTCGTAATACTGAGTAGTAAGTACATGCAAGGGGTTTAGCAACTAGAGCCACCAATCCTGGGGTAACGAAATTACGGTATTTGTGATAGTCTTAATGCCGGAATTTCGGGATCAAGGATGAGTAGTGCAAAATTCTCGAAAAGTTTTTGAAGACATGCAACCACGCTATATTTTAAGATTTGAAAATCAGTGAGCAAAAATTTTTGAAATCTGCCAGTAACCTACAATCTTGAATTTCTGCACAATTTTATGATGAATGTTCAATCCCGAAATCCCGGAATTGGGAAAATTGTGAATCCCGAAATCCCGGGATTACAAAATGGGTCCGATATTGGATTGCCTTGTAGAAGATAGTCCAGTGTACTTATGTAGATCTAAATAATCAATGTTACATTTAGAAATCGTGTCGTGACCTGTCACGAAATCGTTCTGATGGCGTGATGTCGAAATATTGATTATTTAAAAAAGAAACATGTTTGCTCTCAATGTGGAGCATGTGGATTCCTAATTGGGCTATTTAAGGCTAAGGATAGGGAAGGAGAATTGGTTTGCTTATCATTCTCACCACGACCTATTTTTTAAAGATCGGACGGGCTGCAGTCAAACTGTCTAACATCAACACCGTCAGTATTTTTTGTCACAGTGGAATAAGTTCACATTGGAAATACACCTCTCAAATATTATTTATGTGATCAATATAATCAATCGGTCTTTATTTTGTCCAGTTTCCGAATGTATTTTTTTTGCTAATGAAAAATATGACCGTATAACACGTATAACATTATTCTATCCAATTTAATAATCATGCATAAAATGGTTGTTGGTTCAGTGGGGTCCTTGTTATAATAATTCCGCCGCGCTGTATTGGATTCAATATTGTGATCGTTTCCAATGGAAATGACTCTTTAACAGGTTTGTTCTTCTCCGTGTTTATTCTTGCTTCTAGTCTATTTAACATCGCCGAGATTGCTGCACACGAAAAGGAAGTCTTTGAAAATTTTACGACGGAAATTGGGTGGCTTTTTTATTTTTACGTCTTCAGCCTTTCCCCTCTTGTACAGTCTTCCCACTCCATTTGGCACAGCGTCTTTATGTTGTGAATTATTTCCGCTTTTCTTTAAATGCTAAGTTTTATGTCGTAACCTTTTTTTTATGTATTTAAAAGCTTCTAGCTCATAAGACTAATCGCACAGCTCATTCATTGTTGTTAAACTATGTTTCGTTTGAGATTTTTTTTTTCATATTTTGTATCCTTACACTTAATATTTTCATTATGAATTAAAGACAAGCGGATTTAATTTAATACTTTCGATGGATTCGGCGGTAACTTTGTGTAAGTTAATTTTAATATAAAATTAGAAATAACTACAGTGGTGCTACATTACACGTATTGTGGTTATTTTTAATTGAATTTAATTTACACAATGTCACAAACTATGAAAAGGTCTGTTTTTCGAGTGAATGAATGTGTTATGTACACATTTTCTATATATATGTAGCGGGCATATGAACAATTTCAATGGTCTGTGATTGCACCAATAAGTAAAGGCACTATGTTAGTTTATTTGAAAGAGGTCGTTCATAACAATAGTCATAATAAATGAAAGTTAAAAAAATACAAATTTAAAGAGATGTAATACAATAAAATTGTAAAATTACACCAAAAACATATTTCTTATACCAATTGTATTTCACACCTTGTTATAAGCAAGACTGTGGAGTCGTCAATAAATAAGACGACTCCGACCATAGCTTAAATCACGACTTTAATTATTTTTTTAGGGTTAGTAGCATACAGTGGCGCAACTTTTGACACTAGCAATTTAAATACACTTTTTTTTTTAAAAAAGACTAGAAGTTATTAGTTTTTTCCGAGTCCGACTACACAGCCCTCGTAATAAGTCTTACTTAATTTTGTATGAATAACCCTGATGATGATCGAAACCGATCTTGATGATGTGGAATTAGTAAAAGAGGTGTTATATTTTTTAATAAACTTAAATTCATCAAATAGTTTCCTTCGTTTGATATGAGCCTTTTCTACCTTCTCAGGTTTTCAATCCCCTTTTTGAAAATTGCTGGAAATTTTGATTTGAAAATCTTATCGAGAGCTTTTTTCACCTCAGTCTGATTTATTATTTTACCATTAATGCTGCCTTGTCATACAAGCACAAACTGTTTGATATTATGAAAATAATACCTTCTTCCTAACTAATTGTGCCCAAAGGTCATAATTTATATATTAATTGACACGTTTTGTAAATTTGTTTACAATTTCCACCCACAAAAACAACCGTAAACAATGTTTGCCAACCCAAGGGGGCGAGGTCTAACCTTGTTTTCTGCCTGTCAGCTAAAATATCTTTATTTGAAAACAAAAAAAGTTTTGAACGTGACAAAACTAAACGTTTTTAAATTATAACTAGAGTGCATAGTACTCATTCCACGATTTATCAAAACCCACAGAGTCCTGACTGCGTCAATGGAGACAACATATCAAATGCTGTATTTCTATTTAAAAATCTTAAATTTATTTTAATTTCAGTACAATTTTACTGAATACCTACATTCATATCGACTCTGGAGAGGCAAACGAACGTAACCCACAGTTTTTTCAAAACAACTTTTTTGACAATCAACGTATACAACTTACTGCACGTTCTATCTATCATAGTAAATCCCAATTATAAATCCCACACGTTATATCCCAATGGAAATAAAATTATTTTGAAGACACATCAAATATATCTAAGGCGTTACCAGACCACATACAACCCACTTTTTGTACAGATTACAACTTAATAAAACTTTTATCGACTATTAAAGATAAGTTAGAAATACTCTATAATGAAAATCATAAAGGCTTAAGAATGAATGAGCTAATTATATGCTCCTGGCCATAATCACTCTTCTTCGTGAGTTCTAACTCCGTCCTAAATTTAAACAACTTAATACTACTAACTCCGAAAAGGATCAGGCCATTGCCGGGTTCATCGTACCGTTGTCCACTTCTGACTTCCCTTATTCGTGTCGATAAAACGAGACACCAACTACCAATATTGTTAATTCATTTAATTGGGTCGTCCGTGAAGGATGTTCTCAGAAAGTGTATTAATTTTCCACAAGTAATATCGGAGGATGAGCGAATTTACGCTTCTCCAGGGAAGCCGATAATAACGTGGCATTAAAATAATTAATGGACGGCATTGGGCGTTTTTGCTAATGAAATGATCATGAAACATTATTAATTCACGCAACGACGTATACATTTTTCATTATTACATTAACTCGGCGCACGGTCGCAATACGTACAAAAATTAATCAGCATATTTTACCCACACAGTTGACGATAAAGAAATAATATTTTTTTTCTGAAACAAATTCGGCAACCGTACATTATTAATTTATATTTAATTAAAATCCTTTGCTGATATTTGTGTTAATGAAACCAGTAGGCGTCAATATTATTTTAATTACTTCCTATTGCCATTCAATTAATTTATTTTCCATTACGTAACGCGCCGTACAATGCAACTTCATTAATCTTCATAACTGTTTTTATTTCATCAAAAATAATGATTTTATGTTATTGCAATTTTTATGATTCCCAGAAACATGTGAATTTGTTTTAATGAAAATGAAATGAAAACGCTAAAACTGTCGTATACATATGAACCTTCAAGAGGTGAAGTGAGCCATGTATTAAAATGGTAATAAACATCAATTGAACTTTTAAGTACAATCACGAGTTTACAGTGTTTTGGTGGATTTTATATTTTTATTTAAGGCAGATAACAAACACTATTGCAGCGTATATTTACCGAGTTCAGTTAACTTTTACGATACTTTCAGATATGTAGAATATTATAACGCATCTAACATATTTTTTTCTTACAATACCACATGGCTCACTTCACCTGTCAATATGTAGTAATTCACAATTTGAAACATTTTAAATGTTGTGTTATTAAATTTCAATGACATGTTTTTTTATTATTATAATTTACTACTTATTGCATAATTTATCATTTTATATTCGTGTATTACACCTTGCATATTATTATTTATTTCGTCGTTTCCATTGAAAAATTAAATATCTGACAAAATTATTTGTGTTTTTGCTTTGAAAACGCCGTCTTTTGGTTTCAATTAGTGCAGTGTCTGCCAAACTGTGTGCCGCAAGAAGTCTCAGGTGTGCCCCGGTGGAAAAAGTCTTATAAATGTTAATTTTAAATAATGTCTATTCATTGAAATTTTTTTCAATTTAAAATAAATTCAACATTCAAACCAATATTTGTCACGTTCATACATCGTGGTCAACGCGACACATTTTCCACATTTTCTTTTTTAAAGCATGTTTATTTGATGTGCCGCGGTACTAGTCCCATTCATCAGTGTTAGGGAATCCAATCCCAATCCAAAATGTTGATCCCGGGATTTCGGGGTTAGAATTTTTCGATCCCGGGATCAGTACATTGTTTTAAGAAATAAAAATTAATATTTGTGAAAAATAAATTTTAAAAAATATTCTATATTATATAACCAGCTGTGGGTTGCCAATACGTTACCAAAAAGCTCTCTTAGTCTTAGTTATTCGCGATTTACAGGTGAATGAGTGGATTTTTTTAATTACTAGAAAAATATGCTATTTAATTATTAAACGAACTTAATATGCATAAGTTATGTAAAAATACGCAATATAAATTAAAATAGTTAATGTCGATAGCTGAAAAAAGTATCTACTGCTTCAGACTGCAAGAGTACTTAAGAGAACATTGAGTAATTTTAATATTATTTTTAAATATGCCCGAAGTTAATACCAGAGCATTATTCGCTTAGCCATTTAGTCAACGGTTTCATTGTGCAAAGGAGCAATAAAACATACTTTTATATTTATCATATCCGGGGACACGTGCTTTTGTAGAAAGATCATTTTACAGTGAAAATAATAAGAACATTCAATAGAAATAGTCAAAGTGAGAATAGATTTTTAACTCTTGCAATAATATTAGTCGAAAAAACTCATAAAGTCAGCGTGCGCTCCACTGATATTTATCATACCGAAATTTCTTTAATTGACACGTGTTTTATTACATAATTGATGTTTAAGTCACGCAAAACAAACACTGCCATTGATATCTGATAATATTCATAGAAAACAAAGGTCCCGAAAAATTATTATTGTCGTAAAATGCATTCAAATAAATGCGATGAATAAATTTCATATGTAAGGCATCCAATTACGTTTTTATCTGCGGTAAGTCTTATCGCAAAGAATGTAAACTGCCGCTCGGCTTGAAAGCCAACACGTTTCTGTTTTATAAGAAAATCAATCCCGAAAGTTTCGGGATCATGTATTCTAATCCCGGGATTGAAATATATCGAAAATTGTACGGGATTGGATTCCCGCTAATCAGTGTGCCGTGAAGTAAAAAAGTTTGGCAGACACTGAATTAGCGTTATAAAATGTGATTTTTAAAATTCAAGCAATTCCTTTGACGGCTCGCGGAAAGCTCAACAAGTGAAAAATGAAAAGTGCGTAAATGTCCGCGTGAGCCCCGTTCGGCCTTCACCTGGCTTTCGCGAGTTTTCTCTCACAATCGAATGAATTCTGTTTATTTTAAAGGTGGATGATGTTATTTGATTCTTTTCATTATGTTACGGCGTCGCGAAATGCCGACGACGGTATTGTTGCCAAGCACTGCTGCCCCCTTAAAATTATTACAAAGCACCACCTCCGCGTCGCCCTGCTTAAGCCGGCCCTCATTTCCAGGGGTGGATTTTTAAATGTAATATTCGTCTGGTATTTAGGTCACACCTTTCTACTTAAAATACCTGTGGATTAAAAAAATGACTCGAGATAAATTCTGTGATATCGTATGATGGGATTCCACAAGCTGTTAGAGAGACAATATTTTCTCAAAGTTATATACGCGAACATTTAATTAAAATTGATGAATTTCACAATGCCATCAGTTTTGACTTTTGTATTATTTATTTTAATATTAAATTGTACAAAAATAACCTCAAACTTTTTTTCATGTGTCCACCTGATTCTTTTTTTACAGTGGGTTTTTTCACAAGGTTTCGAAATTACGCGGTTTAATGTAATGTATCTTTAATTACTCTTTGTGAATCTTTTTTACACAGGTTTTTTTTGTACCACATGACATGTTCTTCAATTATTTTTCATACACTCACTTCACATGCGCACGGACGACTGTTTGAATACACTCTCGTTCTACTGAAGTTTTTGTTCATTGAAATATGCTTCAATAGTTTAAGTAAATCATATTAAAAAGAGTTTCAACATTAATGTAAATGCCAAATCAATCAGTAAAAATAGTATTTTTATTAGGCTTTCTTTTGTGCTCCTTCAACCTTAAATCCGAAAAAAAATTCAGGTCTGTTTATGTTGACATAAATCCAGTATTAAAATACTTCTAAAGAAAGAACTTGGAACACAAGCAATTGAATTAGTATAATTGAAGATTTCGACTGAAGGTGCTTGGTGGAATTTGAATATTTAGTTTGAATCGTTAAAATTACGTAAATACACACAAGTTTTGTCACTAACGACTCTGGTTTCGCCTTTCGGCATCTTCAGGCGTTCAAGTGCACGGATGAACTTGAACTTACGCTTAGTAGATGTGAATGTATCGTGTTTAAATAAGAAATAAATGTATCACTTAGTTAAAAGCCATTGCTGGCGAAAGGGATTATCCCATATAAAGTTCATAATCAATAAATATAATTCTTAAAACCACTCACTGCTCAAATCTTTGGACATTCCCATTAGCTTATCCTTTTCGCCAGCAATGGCTTTAGACTCAGTGATACATTTATTTATTATATAAACACGAAACATTCATTTACTAAGCGTCAGTTCAAGTTCATCCGTGCACTTGGACGCCTGAAAATGCCGAAAAGCGAAACCCGGGCCTTTAGTGACAAAACTTGCGTGAATGTACATAATTTGAACGACTTAAATTTAATTTTGAATTGGTATAGTTTTATCGATTTATATTTGATGTTAAATTAAATAAGGTCAGCCTTCATTTATTACTGATTCAGTTGATGTATAATATCAAACAAATCTGATGATCCAAACCCCAAGAGGCTAGATAAAAAGATAATCTGAGCTTAAAGAACGCCAAACGGAAGAATAAGAAGCTTTCTATTTGTCAAGCTGGTAATTAATTGATTAATACGACTGACAATGAATTATTTATGCTTCGCATTCGAAAAACATACTTATCTATAGACAACCCGGGAGATTTATTCGTCAATTCTCACGTTGCAGATTGCTTTATTGAAATTAATGAGTACGCGCGTATAGCGTGCTTTCTTTTGAACGCGAACTTGCGCCGCTGAAAAGCCCAGGGCCGTCTCCAAAGCTCTCTGGCCCGCAATCCCGTTACCTTGGTTATTGTCCGACGTTTTCTAATTGAATTTGAGCTTGAAAGGGAAATGGTGTGGGCGGGGCTGATAATTCTGCGGGTGATAAATAACCCCCACTTCCTTTTTCACTTTAATCTGAGATTTTTACCTACCTGCTCGCCGGCAACGTGACGCTGAGACTCTTCATTTATACGATTTGAGCTAGTTTATTTCATGCGGTTGCTTAATTCCTTTACACCGGAATTAATTGTAAACAGATTCAACGAGCTCCACTTTACGCAAGAAATTTGGCTTTCATTGTAAAAGTTTGTTGGTAATTTCAAAGTTAATCGCCGTGTCCGCGTGTTGACATTTAAGGGTTTACGTCTTTTTGTTTTTTCCAATTTGAATACCCAATAAGCCGCTTTTCATATGTTCAATGATTTTGTGTGATAATACATATGTATGTATCTGACGTTTTTAACCATTTTATTATTAATTATGTAAAAGTTATTTTTTAATGTCTTATATTTAGGTTTTTTTAAGATCTGAGGCTATTGTCTTAACAATTATATAAAAGTGTATTGATTGAATTGCCATTTGTTTGGTAGAACTTCATTGCAAATAAGGTGAAAAAATATCGTTAAGTAATTTAGTTTTACAAATATTATTTTATGTAGGCTCGTATTTTTCTGGTCAGAATTTTTATTAAATGGTCAGAATAAATAGTCATAATTTAAATGATTTTAAAAAAAAACCTAACCTAACTACTAGAGGTCTGCACGGGCCGAAATTTTACAAAATTACCCGGTCCGAGCCCGAAAAATTCAGGCCCGACCCGGCTCGGGCCCGTGTCTAATACCACACTTGTTACCTGAAATCAACTCGAAACCCGGATCAATACTCCACAGCCCGAAAAAAACCCGTTTTTTTTTACAAATTTACAACAATTTACGATTTTCTATAGAACTTGTAATAATTAAAATCATCATGGCTGACACGAACATAGTCTGAATTATTTTCGTGCAGACTAACCAAAATTGTTATTAAATATTCTGACCGTTTAATATTTTTATTCTGACCGATCATATTTTTATTCTGACCAAAAATTGATTTAAATTCTGACCATTTAAGTTGTTTCCTTTTATATATAAGTTCTTTTTAATGCTTCGTGTTGTTGTTAATTACCTAACCTTTTCAATGGATTCGATTGTAACTTATTTAAAAAAATAAATACAATCTTTTACTTTGTTATTCCACTGTTTGTATTACGAAGCGTGATACGAAATATATATACAATACATGATGTTGAGTTGTTTCGAAGAAAAAATCATTGATTTTATTTTTATAATATTTAGAAATATATTTGTTGCAATTTGATCCGTAGCCAGGCATTTTTTTTCTTGTAGTCTCATAAAATCGACGATAGTCATAAAATAAATTGTATAACGTTAGCAAACTTTAACTGATAACAAGTACAATTTCAATTCTATTAAATAATATCTAGTTGGAAGTTTTTCATTCAAAAACTTTTACACCAATTAAAACATTTTAATAATATTTCGAAACCTAAATTTCACTTAGAAAATTTATCTGATTTCACAGATTTAATATTTTCCTTTCAATCCAATCCGAAGATTGTTGGACGGCGCAAATCGGTTTCAATTTTCATCGGTGTTGTAAATTGAATTGTTTATTTAATTTAAGTCTTCGTAAAAATGAAATGTGAATTTTTCGAAGCTTTAATTGCTTATTGAGAAGTTCTTAACTTACGTAATTAATTCCATTTAATTAAAAGTAGGTCGCCGTATTTTTTAATATTACTGGCAACAAGAGTTTATTTTATTCGCGATTTTTTGAAAACACGATTAGGGAGAGCATTAATTAATACACAACTATCTCATGTAATGTAACACGGCCGGGTTTTTGCTTTTATCGTATTTTTTTTTTTAAATATAAATAAACACGTATCGCAATTGTCTAATGGTTAAAAAAATATTTGGATAGTTCTGACGATGGCGAAAGCCGAAATAGCTATCAACTAATAAATATATAAAAAAACTGTAGAACTAAATACATTGCTATGTTTACCCTATTATAATAGAGTTTGGATTTGTTTTCTGGCTTTAAAACAGGGGATGATTTTGTTTTAGAAATAAAAATTGCTAATGCTCTAGATGTGTTTCTAATGTCATGGCACTTGAGGTAAAATAAATTTATATTTTACAGACATATTTTTTACCATGCTCGTTCCAAATTTGGAGCATATGGATTAATACTAGAGGTCATCCCAACAGAAGCGCTTTTCGACAAAAACTGCTTGTTACTCTCACTTTTGGAGAGAGTAAAGATGTTAGTACAGGGCGAGAACACCACCAGTGGGTTAGCTAATAACTGGAGAGTTGGATGGTATTTTTAAACATCTCAACCACCGCCTCCGAACAGAAATCCTTAAATCGATTGAAAAAATAAACTTATAAGTTTTATACTTACTAAAGTTTATTTTTTCAAAGTAATCAATGTCATTTATAAAAAAAAACCCCTTTTTGTTTCTTTAGCAACGGTGAGATCTATAGGAAAGCATTTGATTTTATATATGTATTTCACTATGTTATTTTGAAAATATAAACTGTTTTCTTTTATTAATAGGAACGCTACAACAACAATTTCATTTCACATTTTTTTTAAAGGGATATTAATATCATGTTCAATATAACCTCGATTAACAAACATACCGGTAATTAAAATTGAATCGTTCAAATTATGTACATTTTCACAGATTTTGTCACTAACGACCCGGCTTTCGTCTTTCGGCATCTTCAGGCGTTCAAGTGCACGGATGAACGCCTCAAGATGCCGAAAGGCAAAACCCTGGTCGTTAGTGACAAAATCTGTGAAAATCTACATAATTTGAACGATTCAAATTTAATATTGAAATTTCACCAAGCACATTCAATCGAAGTTTCATTTAAGTACATATAATACCAACTTGTACTTTTTATTAAAAAATCATCCAACGTTATATTGCAACAAAGGCATCCTATATTATCTTATGGTATCCCCAAATAATTGAAAACGATACTGAGCGATTTTTTCTTCTATTACGTATCTATTTGTAGTTGAACCGGAATACTGGATCTTTCCTCGCAGTGTTACTGATTACTTGGATCGTTAAGATACATAACTTTTATTATTTATTACCTATTTATAAGTTCTTGCTGCTTTAGATGTATGGGAGTTGGTAATGGTGCAGCCGCCATTAGGAGCCTGCTTGCTGTAAATAGTTTCCTCTTCGGCGATCTCGCACCGGTAAAGTTTCAGCGGTAACTTGCTCTAATGTCCACCTGAAAGTTTTCATTGGTCCATAGCGAGAGAACGTATTTTCATTGCCGTACTTTCTTTCATACTTGTTTGAATCCATTACTCTTCGCTTTCAAAATTCACCCATGTTGATGCAACTCGGGTTGAATTTAGCTTTCATTATGTGCCTATCCCTGGATTTCTTCTTTGATTTCGCTTCACTTTTTTGCCTATAAGATTTATTTATTGATTTGGCACTTACTTGGTAGAACTCCATTTTAATAGGGTAAAATATCAAGGTATTTCAGTTCTACAGTTTTTTAAAAAAGTTAAAGGTTGATAGCTATTTCGGCTTTCGCCATCGTCAGAACTACAGAAGTTCTGACGATGGCGAAAGCCGAAATAGCTATCAACCTTTAACTTTTTTAAAAAACTGTAGAACTGAAATACCTTGATATTTTACCCTACTATAAGATGTTAATGAAATTAAGTATTTTAACTGTAAGATGGGAACCTTTCAATGTTTTTATATAATTATTAAATTCGCACCCAACAAGCTAATCACTCAATTAGATATGGGTGTTGATTATTTTGTAAATGAATGAAAACAATAAAAATGAGAGTTTTGTTTTCATTTAAATGGCCGCAGTTGATACGTAAAGAGTTGCAGATTCCGTCACTGTTCAAATAAATGTATAATATTTGACTAAGAATAATGAAATTCTGGAATATCTGAATTGTCAACAGGTTTCATTCCCGCGCATAGTTTTATTTTCGCCATATGTGAACATTTGTTTAAACTCAACGCCTACGCTGGGTCGGACATATATCACGCATGAATAAGTGAGAATATAATAGCGTAAAAATATCAAGGTATTTCAGTTCTAGAATTATTTATATGTTATATGTTGATAGCTATTTCGGCTTACGCCATCGTCAGAACTATGCTTTAAACGTAAATTTACTCAGCTATATGTACTGGCTAAGAAGAGATACACAATGCATCATATTATTCACTCTAACATACTAATTCAAATTCTAATTACAATATTGCACTCATTAAATGTGATTTTAGTGTTACAAAGAAAGATCTGCCTATCTTAAAATGGAGTTCTACCTAGTAAATGCCAAATCAATAAATAAAATGAGTGAGAAGCCTACGAAACGCCTTACATGTTCTACTCTTCTGTGAAGATGTAGCGTAGAAAGAACGAATTTCGCTGGATGGACGGGATGTCGCATGACATGCACGAACAACGGAGGACCGAGTGGAATGCGTGATACTAATTCAAATGGAAAAGGTTCATCCCGGATTGTAGCGTTAGAAAATAAAAAAAAGTATGACTAGGTTAACATTCGTCACTTTTAAGATGTTCACTGTTCAATTCTTGGCTAAAAGGCAATATTAAAAATAGAACACTGTGTCGTAATTTTTTTTTATATATCGGGACCAATTTCATTACGGTGTGCAAATTATTAAATAGGTTTACTCAGTTTACTAGGGTTAACATTTTGGTCGATGTACGATCCTTGAATTGTTAAGGAACATCGACGTGATGTAAGTCGTAAGCTTAAGGTATTGCGAACTTCACTTATCTGACGATGATAGTTTCCGCATTGACGATACTCATCGGGAAACTTTCCTTTGCAAGCTGTCAGGTCACGTAAACCTTTGCATTACTGCTAGTTCATACTTTTAAGTAAGGAGACACCGCAAGGGGTTCGAAACTTGATGGAGAAATATTTGTAATTGGTATGTTAGAATAAATCCTTAATTTTTACAGTCAAACCCCCCCTATTCGTACACGTATAAAAATGATTTTGGTGCTTGATTTATTAATATATATTTTAAATTATAATTCAATGTAAGTTTTATTTGCTTTAAATTAAATTATTGGCTGTCACTATCCGTCATTTATGATTTTGGCTTTTCGGAGAAAATTTACAACTCCGTGAAAGAAAATATTGAGATATATTTTTTATTTGTGTAATCATATTTATTTTCTTCCAAATAACATCGTATTCATGATGTATCTTTACAATTTTAAAATTAAAAATTGAGATATCTAAATTCACAATTTCTCCGATATGGTCTGTGTATTTATCATTACCGACTCACGTTAAAATATACAAATCTTTAATATTCATTTTTAATTCATATATCATTGAAAAATAATGAGAAACGTAAATTAATATTAATATTTAAATATAAATCTTTATGATATTCTTTAAACTTCACATCATTTCATACAACATCTCATGTAAAACAAAAGCCGTCGCTGTATTCTTCTAGTCCAAATTCCACATGTCCGTGCTTCGAATCGTTTTGTGTAAACATTGATTTTTCATTATCGCGGTACATATTTGATTCTGTTTTCGACTCTGCCTTCTCCAGAAGATAGTTATTTGGTCTTGATAAATCCTCTTTTTTATAATGTATAGCATAGGGGATTCACTCGTAGGCAATATCAAACTGTAACTTCTTCGGCATCCATTTGCTTAGGTAACTACTCCTAAGACACTCTTCGTAATTATTTGTAATTGCTTAACACTGTGTTATAGAATACACCCGGCAGGCTATACATTTGAAGTGGGCGGTGTCGTGTTAATTGTTTAGTACCTTGGTTTGATTTTGATTTTGTGGTAATCTTTGTAAAAACAAAAATTATCTCAGAATCGTATACTATTTACGTCTGCTCAAATAAAATACTTCGACTTCGATTAATCTTCGTAACAGTAAACTCCTCTTCGTCTGATCTACCACGTTATGAAGGACTATAAACCGACAGCGGAGATTAAATATGCTAATGTGGGGTGTTTTAAATATGTGCGAATGCCAGAACAAAGACGTTATCTCATCCGATTTCGGAGTGTGGGGGTTTACCTGCCGACTCCCACCGCCACCATGTCACTGTGACGGGAAATGATATGGATCACCGTGGTGACCCAGTTGACTAGGCTCTCACTTCCTCAAATTCTTTTCGGGACCGATCCTGCCTAGGGGCGTGCTTATTAGGATATTGAATGAAGAATAACAGCTCTCCTCGGTTACGTTGTTGTAAAAAAGAAAACGCGGATTTTAAGCAAAATTATCCATATAAGATATACCACATTGACCGGAGATAAGCGTAATCAGTCCAGGAGAGTTCGATTTTTTTTAACGATATGCCAACTTGAGTTTTTTAACAAACGAAATGGTGCTTTTCTTACATAGTTTTATTCAATGTTAGGTTTTGAAACAAATGAACCTACAATATTTAACCGTTTAGATATTTAAAGAAAATAAAAACTTTGGAGTTGGTCTTTGGTCAATCCGTACAGCAGTGAGATCTTTCAACCCAGAAAATGTTAATGGATGAACTAATTAATACAATGTTGCCAAAATGAGGCATATATGTTCATAATCTAGTTCGCTAAAATTTGTATGTAATCCGTATTCATCCGTCGCCGGTGTAATACTCGACGAGAAAGATGCCAACAGCATGTCTGATAATACAGAAAACTATGTGCCACACTCTCATGCGGCATTCTCAAAACCTGCCGAAACCGCTTCACTTGCGCCTTCATAGTGGTGGTAGTCACTGGTATCTTATATATACCATATAACTAACATACACACAGTGAACCCAAATCCAATAGAAATATATTTTTCTGAAGTGGCTGGAAGAATCTTATGCTAATTAAAATTGATTTTAATATTTTAACTTTCCCCTGAATCCATAAAAAATATTCTAATGCGGTGTAATACGCCGAGTATTTATAATTATTAGGCACATTTCTTGTCGTCCCATAAAAGGTGTTATGATGTATAATGATGTGGAAACCCTTAATTTACAACAAATTTTGGGTATAATATAACTAGCTTTCAAATAGAACCCGTTTGACAAACAAGATTTTTGTTTCGATTGATTTGTATGTTAATAAAAAACACAATATTCCTGTGTCCTTAATTTCCTCTTTTATTTATCAAAATCAGGACCGGTTTCGCCCATGGCGAGCTTTGACAACTAATATAAAATAAAATTTAACAATGCTATTTATACAAAAACAAATTGAAATGTAAAGGTGTAACAAACAATTGACATTGGAAGAAAATTTACAAGTTACTGTAGAAATTATCAACAAAATTAAAATGTTTAACACGTCTAACATGTAATTAAATATATATATATTTAATTACATAATATATATATATTTAATTTTATGTGTATATATATATATATATATATATCTATATATATATATATATATATATATATATATATATATATATATATATATATATATATACACACATAAAATTAAATAATATTTTTTTAATCGTCCATTCATCAACAATAATTGTCAAAAGAATAATCTACCACTGTGCTGTTTTAGAGGGCGTCTTATATTCGTCGGAGCAAATTATCATTAAAATTTGTTCAGCTTTCTTAAAAATATATACACTGTATATTTTTGGCTACACTTGTTCATTTGCATTCTCAAAAAACGTTTAATTTTGTCAGTGTTCGTATAAATATATTCAAACTGACTCAAGAAATGATCTGACTGGAATACATTAATTCCACTACGCGGCTAGGTGGCTTATTAATACTGTGCCGTGAAACGGCGATATGGCAGCGTAACACATCTATCAAATTTTTATCGCGTCCCTGCTTCCGGCTCGCGGGAGTTCCCAGCTAACGATTTTCCGGTGAGAGCGAATACTCTCACATCATCATAATTTCAGATCACTGTTAGCGGGGTATGTGGGACGCGATGCCTCGTGATTAGGACTTTCCCGCTGGCTTGTTATGAATGCATCTATACAAGGGTGGATTAGAATGTATGTAACCTGACATAATCCGATCATATGCCGTCAGAGTCCGCTCTGACGGCAGAGTTGCGATGAACTCTTTGTTTTATACGAATAACAGAATTTGGGTGATTTTTATTGTGACTTGGGTGTCATTTGTTGAGAATTTACTTTTATTTTAGTTCCTAAATGATTTCAATGAATTCGCTTAATCGATCTGTGAATTTATTTTATATTTCTATTACCAATTGTTTGTAACGTCCTAATAATTGTATTTTGTTCTGTATAAATATCACTTTATTAATGTATTTTTTTTCATCATTTGATAATTCTCGTCCTGAGCGAAACCGGTCTTGATGATAAAAAATAAAAGTGGAATTAGTACAATAGAGTGTTTTATTTTTTGAATATATGTAAAGTTTTTCCGCCAAGTATTGTCAGTGATCATCGTAAAAGTGAATTCGAAGTTGTTTGTAAACACAGGTTGACATTTCAAAAGAAAACTGTTTAAATCCCAAATTTTCAAAAAATGCGGTGTCAAAAATGTTATTATTAGTAAATCATCTGGTCTTGTTCTTTATATAATTTATAAAAGTACCTTTCTACCGAGAATTGATAGTTGACACATTAAAGCAGATTGATGTGATTATATTAATATATATGTACAACTTTCTTATATATACGAATACTCTGTAAGAGTTAAACTGTATTGAAATAAATAAATTAAATTGTGCTTTGTGTTTCGCCACCTTATTATTAACAATTGATTAATTAATTACTACGAGGGATCTGGGTATACAAATTAATTAATAGAGAAAAAGTTCGAAAGTAGGCAGCTTATACTTAATTTGAAAAAAATATATAACAGATACACTCGACTGTTTCTTAATACTGACACATTAGATTCAATGGAACTATAATTGAAGACTTGAGTCATTCAAACTTTGTATATTTCAACGGTTTCGCATTTTATCTTCGGATATTAATTAGATTACATATAACAATTGAGACTTGTACAAAAACCGACTCGGTTTTCGTATAAGCATATTTCATAAAACACGTTTTATCCCGGTTTTAGAAAATTTACACAAAAATATTTTTTTTTACTTCGTTTATTTATTATACACACTGCTAACAAAAATATTTTCAAAATTAATCTAAATAAAATATTTTAAACACATTTTACTTGTAATTAAGGCGTTTTCGTGTCAAAATATTAACGTTTTTGTTAAAATACCTGCTTTTGTATGTCAGAATTGTACCTAAATAATCGGATTCTCAAAGCCGCCGTACACATAATAATACACTTGAACTATTATTTTACTAATTCTAATTGTAAAATGATATATACAGCTCCGCAAAATTTCGTATCAATAAGAGAATAATAATATTGTTAAAGTTTTATTTCTTTTAGATTAATTGATACAATTTACACTTCCCACTTTTGTTGTTTTTGGGGGTAGCTCACGAATTTCCTTGATCGTCATAGGCAATTTAAGCATCCCAAATCGAAATATATTAAACAGTCTGTGGGTCCACTCATACCCCTGAAAAATTCATCACGTGTGGTAAATTTATTTTCGGTAAGTCGGGCATGTCAATCGCCCGGCGATGATGGAATTTGGAGCGATTCGGGCGAGAGGAAGCTTTGCTCCTACCGCCCTCATCCGATTGTCAATTGTTACAGCCTAGGGCTGATTGATTTGCTTGACCGTTCGGAATCCGATTGATCAAATGTATCGACTACTTGAGGAAGGAGAAGAAATTTCGCCCACGGTTTTCGTTTTATATTAAACTGACACAGGAATTTTGATAAAAATAACGGTACATGAAAACGACCGCGAATTATTGGCTGTACATAGGTATTAAAGGTGATGAGTTTTTACTTAACACAATGAGAAATATAGTCCAAAAATACAATTGAATTATTCATCTTTACCGACCTATATTTACTAGTATACTTAAAAGGTCTGTAAATATTTTAAGATATTGATTATTTTAAATGTATACCAAACCTGAAAAAAAGACTCGTTCTATCTGCTTAAATGATATTCTTCTAATATACTAACTGTTTAAATAAATAAGCAAAAAATATCTCGAAGTTCATCATCTTATCATACATTAATTGTGTAGTTTATCATTTATTCGTGAACATTTTTACTTAATAAAGTTCGTACTTCGCCTACGTGCGCACAATCGCGGATAATATATGTGTATTTCCCACGAATATTGACCTCAAAGAAGCCAGGAAAGTTGTATATAAGGGAAGGCTTATAAAGTTTTTAACTACAGGGAATGGGAAAAGTTCTTCGTGGAAAGACCTCACCAAATATATGGGCAGCACCCTCAGAATATTCTTTTTTCTTCAGAAAAGTATCCAGGAGTCGATTTGTTGGTATTGTCAAAGGGATGACGTAAAGACTTAAAAAGCGGTCGTATTAAGTAATGGCTTTCCTTTCGCTTTGTAATATTTCTTCTCGCATTTATGATACAAAAATATTTTTAAGGCGGCCGATATCAAAGGAAAAGTGTTCGATTATAAAGGAAACCGACCAGACCAGCCTATAATTCAGACACCCATTCTTCAGATGGGACTAAATTGACTCCACTGTAATAATGTGCTATATCCCGTTTTCGGTATCAAAGTTAGTTAACATATAATGGCATTCGATGTGTTCTAGTTAATTATCGTTTCTTTAAAATAACTTATTTTAGGTAGTGTTTGCAAGCTACCTTACCCCCAAGTCGATGTTAATGCAAGTACACAATGACTCTAACTAACAAAACATAAAACTGTTTATGTCTCTATTTCATTATTAATGCCATATGTAAGATTATTTCATAAGCTACCCTGTCTCTCATGTATGTATGTATACCAATTAAAGTATAAATCACAGTCAAAATTAAAATGTACATGTCATTATAAATCACAGTCACAATTCGCGGGACATTTTCCAAAAAAGTCCCGGGACTTATGACAGCAAAAAACACGACAAGTCCCGGGACGTCTCGACACAGAATCCCTAATACCAATGTACGTATCCTCGACCTTTGTATCGTATGTATGAGAGCCAACTTCCACATTCCGTACTATAATACTCTTTTTAATTTATTTACTCCCATTTCAGCCCATGATGTAAGATAATTGTATACATTAGTCAACTACAATTAATTACTCCGTTAGCGTACTGTCGTTAATGTTGATTGTTCGCAAATGAAGCAATATTGTTGTCTATGTTTCATCTTTTGCGAGGGCGCTATGAGACTAGGCTAGATTACTTACTTACTACGTTCAAAATAACCTCTTAAATAGAGTAGGAAACAAAAGTGACAGGTGAAATTGAGCGTTCTTATCTGAACACGCACAGCTTCTCAGGGAGATATTAATTTTCAGTGCGGGGCAGCGCATGAAAAACTGGTACATTTTTTTTTTGACCTCGCCATTAAATAATAAAACAAGTTACACATACATCGTCTATTTTAATGTATCTTCATTAAATTGGCGAATCGTTTATGGGTAGCTTATTTTGTAGATTACTTAACAGACACCTTTAGACAGTTTTTCTATACGGGGACTTTCATCGCTAGAAATTTCAATGAAACGTCTAATGTGTTAGGATCTTGTGAAGTCTTTTGTTTCACAATTACTGTGTTGTTAAATTTGTTTTTATTAATTTAAGATTTCGACTGAAGGTGGAATTTCAATATTAAATTTGAATCGTTAAAACTATGTACATTCTCACAGATTTTGTCACTAACGACCCGGGTTTCGCCTTTCGGCATCTTCAGACGTTCAAGTGCACGGAAAACATTCATTTGCTATGCGTCAGTTCACGTTCATCCGTGCACTTGGACGCCTGAAGATGCCGAAAGGCGAAACCCGGGTCGTTAGTGACAAAATCTGTGAGAATGTACATAGTTTGAACCTATTCAAATTTGTTTTTATTACAAAATCCATTATCCTCTTTTGTGTTTTTTTTGTGTCTGGGAATCGAGTCACTACTAGTAATAATCGACCCAACTATTATGTAACAAAGGGGTACGTGGCGTGGCTTAGGGATGTGTTCGGGGTTGTCGCTTTGAGCGCGACACTCCTTTCGCATTTGTGGTTGTCCACGAATCGCTATCTATCTGCATTCCCTATGGATCTCGTAAGCTCGACCTTGTGGTTGCTCTATACTTCAGTAGTGGAGTAAAATCAGTTAAGAAGAAGAATACCGTAATGATTGAAGTTGTACGATAAATTCAGCTTAACGATGGTTTCCAAAGAAGTACATGGTATGCCCACACAAAGGGAAACGTTCAATTTATTATTCTGGCTTCAACTTTAATAATCTTCTATTGAAATCGGTATGTATTGTATAATCTATTTTTACTCATCAGTCTATTTAAAACTATTTTGTTCTCATGCTAGCGGATTTCCACGTAAAACTTAATTTTATTTTTTCTGAAAAGTCAATTTGAGCCGTTGGATTACGTCATGAATTTTAAACTAAATGTCTATTTCCATTGGATGATAGATATATGAAGTTTCAGTTACAATTAGCGATATGTACGCATTTCAGTATTTGCGGCAAGCAATGTTTTTAGGTTTCCAGTAAAAACTTTTTTTGTGTTGTATTAAATTCTTAAATAAAAACAACATAACAGCACTTATAAGCTGACAACAATAAAATTAAATAAATATAAGAAAATCAAATTGTAAACACCAGATATCGAAATCAGTCAAATTTGAAATATTCCGATTCATGAATATATCGCTTATTGAGATTTGATTTTTTTTTCGTAGGTTTATATTGAGTTTTGGAATATATAAATTTTCTCACTTAGTGTAAAAATGCGCGTAGAATACACACATTTGTTTTCTTGATTTTGACAAAATGTGGTTTTATCACTCTTTATAACTTCTTCTCAGTATACTCTGTTGTATTATTTTATTAGTTATTGTGAACGTCAATATTTATTTGTATCGTATCGTGTCATGGTGTCAGCCAAAAATAATATTTTTAATATAACTGTTTAGTAAATACACTCATTTAAAAAAAAAACATTTTTTTGTGTTTTTATTTAACTCTACTTAATGCTGCGCTGAATATCAGTCTGTTCGTAGAATTTCCTAGTTGTTAACGTCATGTTTTCAAATCGCACCAACATCTGTCACTAGTTAGTTATCGGCAAAATTTCATTACGTTTTGTCGGACATTCATTGTCTGTTATATATTCAATTCTATGTTGTGGCAGATTGCTTGCGTATTTGATGTCACCAAATGAATTGTTATTTAATTCAGTGTATCAATATACAAATTAATGTATATATCGTTCATACATACAGTACCTACATACTAACTTTTCGACGGAGAGTAAACTTATGGAACCGTGACTGCTTAGCCAGTTTTTTTGTGGCAAAATATTTTTACTTGTTACTTCAAATATCTAAATAATCTTACCGTCAAATATCTGAGATTTTCACGGACTGTTTTTTATATTAAATAATGGAAGGCTCGTTAGTGTTTGAAAACAGTACAAAGTCGAACTAAACTGTAGACAAAACAGCACTATTTTAGATGGAAAATATATTTCGTTTGCCGGATGTTTTCGGTATAAGGTTAAATTTTCACTTGTTTTTTGACAACGGTTAGCCTCATTGCATAACTTTCCATATTCGAATAAAAGAGATAATTGATAGTATACATGTTAAAGTTTTCAATTTTCAAGAAATGTGACTGTACTTTGTAAAAGTCGTAAAACGATTATGCCGTGTAAATAAACGCTCGCATTTTGTAGCACTATAATAATAATATATCATTCCGCAAGGAGTATATGCAGATACAATGTTTTATCATCCCCGCATAGGCCGAGACACGTACATTAGTGTCATTACAACCCCCGGCCATCTTTCTTTCGGCTTCGCCAGAAGACATTCCTTAAATTCTTATTCTATCTTAAATTAGAGTCTGTAACATTGGCAACAAGTTGAAGAAAGCAATATCCATGAAGTAACGAAAAGTCCATAGTTAAAATTTTGATTGAATTACAATTAATTTAGATATTTATATTCTGTATTGAATTTAATTTCAATTAAATCACCATAAATCTACCACCGAATCCATCAAACATTAATTTTAGAATTTTTCTCTTTTCAAAGTAATCCTTGCTCTCGTATGTTTTAAGCATTGAAAGTACATTAATTTAACAATAGGCCCGTTTCCGATTACTTGCAGATGGATCATTTCAACAAAAGTTTTTTAAGATAACCGTTTGTTATTTAATCGCTGAATTTTTTTGTTGGTGGGAGGGAGTTAAGATAGGAAGATGGTAATATGACAGGAATAGCAGACATCCTGGAAATCGATGCCTCTGATCACATAGCTATAAATCGATTGAAAAATCAATTTGCAAAAGTGTACTCAGATTCGCAACTTAGTCTGAACCAAAATAATATCTGTACAATTAATTTCCAATTGTAAAGTGTGTTTCTTAAAGGTCCAACGTAAATTACTGAAAAACAAATCTTAAAAGCGAATATTAAGTATTAAACAATGTGATAGGACTGCAGAAATCATCGGATTTGAATTTCGGGCACGTAAAATCAAGGATTCGCTGTATTTATATTATGTACATCGATTATAGTCAGGGCGGCTGCTCATTTTTCCTTACGTCACAACAATACTCGAGTGCTCTCTATTTTCGAGCCCATCCTCTCCGTTTCACCGCAAATGGCGGAAGCGCTTTTTAACGTCGCTGAGTGCTGTAATTCAATTTGCGGGGCCGAGGATCGCTTGCGGTGTGTTGTTTTGACGGCCTGCCTAGATGCAAAAACTCAATAGATGGCTCATTACGGCTAACATCGTTTGGCGATGCGGAAAAACAACGCCGATAATGCAAAGACAACACGTGCGCCATGTCGGAACTGGAGGATACTTTGTTTTCCCCCCCAATTAAGTTTTTTCACACATTTATGTTTTAATATTGAGAATGCTCGGCGAACTAATTATATTTTCGTCGATGGAAGAAAAACATGAAATAATATTTTCATATTGTATATAATAATTGAATACAGTTTGAAGTCATCGTGATATCATTTTTATAATTATGACTGGTTTCGTTTCATAATACAGTCAGTTCTCGACATACGACGGGGTTCCGTTCCACCACCTAGGACGTAGGTCGAAATGGTCGTAAGTCGAATTTCATACAAAATTTATAAGAACATTACAAGACTCATCCCGTTCGTAAAATTACTATTAACACAATAAAGCGTTGTAAGGAACACTTTTTATATTTCTAATGACATATATGTATATTAAACCATTGGTGTATGTATGTATGTATGTATGTATAATATAATTAGTAATTATAACCGCGTAAAAAAGTGTACCTTTTGAAAACATGAAAGGTTGTATATTGTTTTTCTCATCTTTTAACCTCTTTCCAAGGATAAACAAAAAATAATTAAAGAATTGAATTTTAAAAAACGTTTTTGAATAAAAAAAAAATCATAATCATAAATTTAAACGAAAGAAAATCAATTGCAATTCACAGAATTATTTACAGGCTAACGGACTGTGTGGTGCCGAGAAAGCTTTTATCACGTTTGAAACAAAATTTTTGCTTTTACCCTTTAATTTTAATGAAACCACAGTGAAAGGCGATAATTGACTTTTTCAATTTAAATGGTCCATACTTCTTTTGCTCTTGAACATTTTCCCCACTCTGAAACAATCGAATCGCGGGTGAATTGCTCCGTTTTTGTTCGGATCGGCGCAATCGAATATTCATACGGATTTCCCCTTTCAAAGAGATGGAAATTATTATTCGTGAATTAATATCCTTTCTCGCGTGCATATCGCTTTGTCACAAAAATCTCTTTTGATTGTTTGAAAATCAAATCATTCGTTTGTAAAACATATTCGTTATATTTCTTTTTTTTCTGAAACGTTCCGATTTACATACATCCTTGAAAGTTTATAATAAAATGACATATATAATTTTCACTCAACCTTTTTTACACGGTAGATACGCTCCACAAAAAAAAAGTGAAAACCGAAGATGAATTTAAATAACCGTGTTTTATAAAAAAATAACGTCATTTTGGTATAGAAAATCGTGAAAATTACACAAAACTTTCTTCGTACAATATGAATTTTCATTAAGAAATTAATGCTATTCATAGATACTTGATATACGGGTACTTTTATGAGGTCACGTCTAATGTCTTGTGTTAGGATCTAACGAAACCTTCTGTTTGTAGTAACTGTCTTGTGTTGTCGAAATTCTTGTTATAAGAAAATCCGTTATCCGCTTCTGTGATTTTGTATCTGGGAATCGTGTAAGTACAAATATTATTAATTGTATTAGTTCTATTTAGTAGACCGTGTTTTCAAATCTTAGTGTAATTTAATATTATACATCCTCAGCTCAGTATTGTTTTGTACTACGAAGCGATTGAGTTATTCGTGTGAAATATGTTATATGACAGCGGTATTGTTCACGTATCAAGAGAAAACGAACCGACTTATCATACAATCCATCATAAAGACAAGCGCGGCGGCTTTTCAAAAAAAAAGTAATTGCCGTTTTATTATATCTAAATTGTTTGCATTCTTTTATAATGTAATATTCAAGCAAATCGCCTCTGACATTTTTAGTCGTTTCGGCCCAATAAGTCGATAATATGGAGTAATTGTGTGTGTACTTAGTATTTTTTTCATGATAACCCGCCTATAAATACCCTTCAGAGACATAAACGATAGTCAGGTGATTTTAAGTTGACCTTTGGCATACCAATCGCTGGACACACTGTTTTAAATCAGCTGTTGAATTGGATGAATTAAAAAAAAAAAAACCTTTTCGCCATCATCAATACACCCGATGTGCAGATTTTTTGCTAGATACTGTGATATATTGGAATTCTAAAAATATTTGATTGAATTAACAACACTAACATTCATTTTCACTGTTTGACTTTGTGTTTTTAGTAAATTGAAATTATATCTTCTTTTGGTAAAAAGATACCGCGCTATTTTTTTTTGCTTTAATGTAGTATTGTGAACTTATTTACCTTTTAAATTTTCACCCACTCTTTCATTTTCATTATTCGCCTGGCTGTTTTTACACGATCCCTCGTTTTGTCGCGTTCTTCGCTTTTCGCGTTCCTTTGTTGTATTTTTTTCTCGTGTGATTTTAAAACGTTATCAATAGATTGCTATTGGATAAAAGCGGTTTTTATCAAAATGGAAGTTCCCGCCACATTTTTTGAACGATTTGGAATACGATGACATTTCACTAATGGGCTTTTTGCTCACGTTAGATATATGCGTCAATACTAACGAAATCCAATTAATTTACCATGATCAAAGTCAAGAAATCATATTTCGATTGAATAGTATAACTGAGATTTAACAGCAGCAATACATAATGAAAATAATTTTGAAAACAATTAAGAAGTGAAAACACTTTTTGTACTTATACCACATTTTTTATTAAATGTCAGAAAATATGTATTATCTAAATTCTATCGATTTTTTTTGTTAACATTTACAATAACAAAAATAAGACAATGGCGAATATGTGATAAACCGTGAGTGATTGAAAATCTATAATAAGTAATACATCTCCATATTGTACATATCCATTTTTTACTCGTAAAGCGAAGGTGGGCTTCGCGTCCCAAACTGTTTCATTGCAAATATAGACAGCGAATATATGATTACTTTATTTGATATAAAATTTTATAACACTTGACAAAATTAGTGACAAAACTTGTGTGAATGTACATAATTTGAACAATTCAAATTTAATATTGAAATTCCAACAAGCACCTTCAGTCGAAATCTTAAATTTTTTAAAAAAACTTCTTTCTTTATTCGACTTTGTTAAAAAGTTTCCACTGAGTATTGACGTTACGTTGCTCTAAATTAAATCAACACTGTCTTAAAAGACCTGCAAAAAACGATCCCTTTTGATTTTATAATAATTGTTTTACTTGTTTCCTCATTTAATGAATCTTGACATATTCAAAGCTAACTGTGATGTTTGGGGAACATACACATCTCTTCAATTTTAACTCTCATCCGCTTGTTACGTAGTTAGGACAAGAGTCTGGACTAGTAATTTAGCTAATCGCTCTCGTTAAGCTCTCCGTTTTAGGGGCGCCGTAATTCCATCGATCGAAAAAAGAGGCAGGCAGGATTGAGGCTTTCTGGAGGCATCCGCAGCACGTGACCCAGCCAGTTCTAACGTCTCTCCATAACCACTTGAATGTTTCATTTCAATTTACGTTTGTGGCGAACGTAAATATACCGTATCTACAAAGAAAACCTTTTGTTGAGTATAACAAAGATCGTCTTGCCGCCCAAGGCTGACGTTTCCGCCCTGGGTGTCGTACACTGTGTGTCGTATATTATTTCGCTTCCATTTTGCGCTGTACGAGTTTTCTTTAATTACATTAATTAATATGACAACTCCCCAGAGTGCACGTCTTGTTACCACAGCGGTTGGCCTGTCTGCCTCCATTGTAGAATAAATGTTGACTACATTTACTTCAGTAAAAAAGATGCACGTTTTTATCTGTTTTCTTTTCAAAATATTGTCGCCGAATTTTTTGTCAACCGTAGACGATAATAACTGTTATGAGAATTGAGAAACCTTTGAGAAAATTGTTCGCAATTATTTTGTTTTTTAATCAATTTCTCTTGGTAATACATATACTTTGGGTTATGTTCTAATAAAAACACAACATTCTTTTGTACTTAATTCCACTTTATTTTTAAAAAGGTCAGGACCTGTTTCGCTCATTGCAAGCATTGTCAACTAGGACTAGGAATCAGTTGACAATGCAAAGAATATTGTGTTTTTATTAATATAATGCCTTTCCACCAAGTATTGACAGTGAACACCTTAAAAGTGATTATGTTCTAGTCAAGGGTTAAAATCACAGATAATGATGCACTTTACACAATAGTTTTTTTAACCGATGTATATGGGCTTGCATGGATATCTGTGTTGTTTTAGTTCGTCGCAACTAGGGCATTCAATACCGGGATTCGAGATAACGTTTAATCTTACGATTCCTAATCCCGGGATTTCGGAATACACTACAGTACAGCACGTGAAAATCAGTGAGTACAGCTAAAAAAAGGTATACAAGTTGACAATTATTTTGGATTCTCTCAATTCGTCACTCTTTTTGCCAGTAGACCTGGAATCACGAAATCCCGGGATCAAAAAGTGGTTCCGGGATTGGATGCCCTGGTCGCAACCCACCCTCTGTTACATTTTGCTCTTTCCGTTACCTCTTCGAAGAAATGTATTGGTACAATAAGAGATTGATTCGTTGGGCGGTCATAACCCTCATTGAACGCGAACATGGATCAAAAACTTAGTATTTTTAATTGTTAATGTATGGCATGATTTTGTTTGTGATATCGACTGAAGGTGCTTGATGAAACACGAATATCAAATTCGAATATTTTTTTTTACGCTCATATGAGTTTTGTCATTTAAACATTTTTTTGTAATTCTAATTTTAATAATTGTTTGAACCAGTTTCGCGCATCGCGAGCATTATCAACAGTTTGTTAATCGGTTGATAGATAATGGTGTAAAAATTATTTTATACATACGTATATAAATATTATGTTTTCTCCCATAGATGGAAATTGAATTTCTAGAATACCTTTTTATACACCGTTCCCTTCATATCCGTCGACGACGTCAAGGTCTATTGCTCTTTAATGAAACTCAAAATGGAATTTTCCATTAAAAAAATCTTTCAGTTATTTAATCATCCTTTTCATGTTATAGACATCGATGTTTCAAAGGCGTATTAGAATGCCAAAGCAAATAATAATTTTCATCAAATTCCTTCAGTTAGCTTTCGCTTCCATTTTACAATCAATTTTATTCTCTCCTCTTTGTGTCTGAGAAAATTCTATCATTTCATTCAAAGCGTTAAAAAAAATCGCTCGATTTTTTTATACATGCACGCTATACTAATGCGGACCATATACCCCTTAAATGGAGCATATTAACATATATTGTGTTTCTATGAGAATTGGTTATTATTCCGTCGCCTAACCTCATTTTTTTTCAAATAGTAACGGTATAAAAATAGATTAAGTACAGGACAAGTAAGTAGGTTAAAAAAACTCTCTTTTGTAGTAATTTATTTATTATGATATGGTCCGGATTGTTACTATACTATATCGACTTTGGAAAGTCAAAAGGACATAACACACACGTAAAAAATGTATGTATTATAATATATTTGCTCATTACGAGCATTGTTAGTTAACTAGTTGATTCTTCTCCGCTTTACTCGAGAGCAACTTAGAATCGTAAAATATATAACAAAATTACAACAATGATTCCAAACTGTTCTCGGATAACGCTGAGAATAATCTGTTGAAAATGCTCGTGACAAACGGAACCGGTCCTGATCATTATAAAAAATGTGTTATAAGTACAACAATATGTATTTTATTTTTTAATATACATATTGTCTTTCCTGTAAACCTGGTTTTCAAAATCGGTTTTTAAAAATAGACAAACCCTATTTTCTTTCGACCAAGTATTGACAGCGATCACCTTAGAAGTGGAAAGAATCCTAATCAAACTGCTCAAATTCTTTCATAACAAATATGACGTTCTTTTAACAAACTGTTTTCCTACATATTATGTTTCTTCGAAGAATTTTTGTTTATTTCATTTTTAAAATAAAAATACTCCGTTTTTTATCCGACGAACCCGCCGTTTTAGTGTAATTGCATTTCGAGTAAAAACTCTATTACCATAACAGTCCACCGGAACGACCCCGTCAGTCCTCGGGGATGGAATTTCCCTACAGTATTCAATTTTCTAATTCAAAAAACAACAGAGTGTGACGACCTCTGCTTAAAAAAATGACATTTCATTCAAACATTCGTAATTATTTTTGACTGGCGCAACGAAAAGTGAAATTGCTTCCATTATGTATGAATATTTTATCGCTAAAAACTAATGACTTTATTCTGTGTGTGTGAAAGGAAAGAGGACGAAAGCTATTCACCATGTCTCATTTTATGTATTGAAATGAGTGCTAAATTCAGAATCTTGCATTTGACCCATTATATCGTGTTAACTGCTCATTATTTTTGGAAAGGCATCGTATTTATAAAAATAAAAATTAATTTTCCAGTTTTATCACAATTGAGACGAGCATTATGAACTCTAACTATTGAAACATAAGTGAAGCCAGGGTTATCTACAATAATTTACAAAAGCATCGCTAATGACTAGTATACATTTTCAGTTGAGAATGCAACCGGTGCGCGAAACCGATCCGGATCATTATAAAAAATGTGCAATTGGTGTGCTTAAATACAGTGGGTTTTATTCTTACATATTTTATAGTTTGATAAAAAGAACATCCGTTTCAATATTTTTACAATAATCTGAATGTGATATTTTTTTCGTCCGTAAAACGTCTGTTTGGATATGACACATAAGAAAAATTTCCAATTAATTAGGATTAATTAATTCCAGAAATTAGGGCATCTAATCCCGTACCCTTATTATAATTCCGCGATCCCGAGAATCCTGCTTTTTAATCGCCACTAATTTTGATGATGAAAACGTGATTGTTTTGAGTATTTTAGACTGTTCAAAATAAGTGTTATGTACGCGGGAATAGCACAGCAGATGTACAACAACATATTTACGTCAGCGTTATTAATTTAATTACTAGCTGTAAGCCCGTTGACCCCACCGGAGGGATTGTTGTTGCATTTTTAAGTAGTCAGAAAAGTTACTGGCGTGAAAAATAAATTACTAACCTATTTATTGAATAATCCAGAAATTCTGATAGTAAAAGAAATATCTCGGGGCGTATATCGACAGCCCTGCCCTGCAGTATTTAAATTGTAAATTATTTATTTTTGGAATAATGTTCTAGTTTGCTAACAACTATTTTTCGTAATAGCAGAAATTTTGTAAATTATTTAATTTTTGGAATAATGTTTATGTTTGCTAACAACCATTTTTCTTAGAAGCAGAAATTTCGTTAATTATTTTATTTTTGGTATAATTTTTAAGTTTGCTAACAATTATTTTTCATAGTAGCAAAAATAGTCCTTGTAAATTACTTAATTTTTGGAATAATGTTTAAGTTTGCTAACAATTATTTTTTCTATTAGCAGAAATAGACCTCGTAAATTATTTAATTTTTGGAATAATGTTTAAATTTGCTAACAACCATTTTTCATAGTAGCAAAAATAGTCCTTGTAAATTACTTAATTTTTGGAATAATGTTTAAGTTTGCTAACAATTATTTTTCCTATTAGCAGAAATAGACCTCGTAAATTATTTAATATTTGGAATAATGTTTAAGTTTGCTAACAACCATTTTTCTTAGAAGCAGAAATTTCGTTAGTTATTTTGTTTTTGGTATAATTTTTAAGTTTGCTAACAATTATTTTTCATAGTAGCAAAAATAGTCCTTGTAAATTACTTAATTTTTGGAATAATGTTTAAGTTTGCTAACAATTATTTTTTCTATTAGCAGAAATAGTCCTCGTAAATTATTTAATTTTTGGAATAATGTTTAAATTTGCTAACAACCATTTTTCATAGTAGCAAAAATAGTCCTTGTAAATTACTTAATTTTTGGAATAATGTTTAAGTTTGCTAACAATTATTTTTCCTATTAGCAGAAATAGACCTCGTAAATTATTTAATATTTGGAATAATGTTTAAGTTTGCTAACAATTATTTTTCCTATTAGCAGAAATAGACCTCGTAAATTATTTAATATTTGGAATAATGTTTAAGTTTGCTAACAATTATTTTTCCTAATAGCAGAAATAGACCTCGTAAATTATTTAATATTTGGAATAATGTTTAAGTTTGCTAACAACCATTTTTCTTAGAAGCAGAAATTTCGTTAGTTATTTTGTTTTTGGTATAATTTTTAAGTTTGCTAACAATTATTTTTCATAGTAGCAAAAATAGTCCTTGTAAATTACTTAATTTTTGGAATAATGTTTAAGTTTGCTAACAATTATTTTTCCTATTAGCAGAAATAGACCTCGTAAATTATTTAATTTTTGGAATAATGTTTAAGTTTGCTAACAACCATTTTTCTTAGAAGCAGAAATTTCGTTAATTATTTTATTTTTGGTATAATTTTTAAGTTTGCTAACAATTATTTTTCATAGTAGCAAAAATAGTCCTTGTAAATTACTTAATTTTTGGAATAATGTTTAAGTTTGCTAACAATTATTTTTCCTATTAGCAGAAATAGACCTCGTAAATTATTTAATATTTGGAATAATGTTTAAGTTTGCTAACAACCATTTTTCTTAGAAGCAGAAATTTCGTTAGTTATTTTGTTTTTGGTATAATTTTTAAGTTTGCTAACAATTATTTTTCATAGTAGCAAAAATAGTCCTTGTAAATTACTTAATTTTTGGAATAATGTTTAAGTTTGCTAACAATTATTTTTCCTATTAGCAGAAATAGACCTCGTAAATTATTTAATTTTTGGAATAATGTTTAAGTTTGCTAACAACCATTTTTCTTAGAAGCAGAAATTTCGTTAATTATTTTATTTTTGGTATAATTTTTAAGTTTGCTAACAATTATTTTTCATAGTAGCAAAAATAGTCCTTGTAAATTACTTAATTTTTGGAATAATGTTTAAGTTTGCTAACAATTATTTTTCCTATTAGCAGAAATAGACCTCGTAAATTATTTAATATTTGGAATAATGTTTAAGTTTGCTAACAACCATTTTTCTTAGAAGCAGAAATTTCGTTAGTTATTTTGTTTTTGGTATAATTTTTAAGTTTGCTAACAATTATTTTTCATAGTAGCAAAAATAGTCCTTGTAAATTACTTAATTTTTGGAATAATGTTTAAGTTTGCTAACAATTATTTTTCCTATTAGCAGAAATAGACCTCGTAAATTATTTAATTTTTGGAATAATGTTTAAGTTTGCTAACAACCATTTTTCTTAGAAGCAGAAATTTCGTTAATTATTTTATTTTTGGTATAATTTTTAAGTTTGCTAACAATTATTTTTCATAGTAGCAAAAATAGTCCTTGTAAATTACTTAATTTTTGGAATAATGTTTAAGTTTGCTAACAATTATTTTTCCTATTAGCAGAAATAGACCTCGTAAATTATTTAATATTTGGAATAATGTTTAAGTTTGCTAACAACCATTTTTCTTAGAAGCAGAAATTTCGTTAATTATTTTGTTTTTGGTATAATTTTTAAGTTTGCTAACAACCATTTTTCTTAGAAGCAGAAATTTCGTAAATTATTTTATTTTTGGTATAATTTTTAAGTTTGCTAACAATTATTTTTCATAGTAGCAAAAATAGTCCTTGTAAATTACTTAATTTTTGGAATAATGTTTAAGTTTGCTAACAATTATTTTTCCTATTAGCAGAAATAGACCTCGTAAATTATTTAATTTTTGGAATAATGTTTAAGTTTGCTAACAACCATTTTTCGTATATATATAAATAAATAGTTAATTAAATTATTATATATAATTGAGCAGCCCTATATAGCCGTTCACAACCCTGCAGGTGGAAATCTTGGAATTCAAAATCGTTTAGTGCAAGATTTCACCCACAGATGTCATTATTAGTTCACTTAAAACGCGTTCTTTTTTTTTGCTTTGTATTATTTAAATTATATAAAGTTTTTATATCGCTTTTCTCAAGTGGATTCGTAGATCAGTGTGTAAGCCGTCCGAACGTCGCGCATGAAAATTGGGGCATGGTATCGAATCCCACAGCTTGAGAATATTTTTTGAAAATTAATTGTTTTTACACATAATAAAATAAAAATGTCATGATTTCAAAAATACACTCATGACGTCAGAGAAAAATGAAGAAATGAATTAATGACGACAGCGGGGCAGGATGGGGGGGAGGGGGACCGTCTTTCTTGACGTCATCGAATAGGCGAAATCGCGACCATAATATACAAACGAAAAAAGTATCTCTTTAGTATGAATAAAAAAATGTTGACAGCGTGGCTGGGGCGGAGGAGGGGAAGGGGAAATCGGGGACAATTTACAGACAGACGGACAGACAGACGGACGGACGGACGGACGGACGGACGGACGGACATTAACGACTATTAATATATAGATGTCTACTTTAGCGTTGAAAATATTGTGTTTGTCTGCTTTCATTCCACAAGCCGCGATTGTACATATCTAATTTACATATTTAAAACATGATAGCGACGATAATTTCTCGGTGACCAATGTCAGCAGAAGATACCCGTAGTTCAAGTTATATTACTCAGCTGTTGCATGCATATAATTTTCAATAAAAAATGAAACGTTATTGTCATTCGGCCTTGAGTAATTTACATATTGACACGTGTAACTGACGCTCCCATTGATGAGTATTGTCAGACGAAATTAGTCGCAGTGGTGAATTATTTATAATGATGCTGTGTAAACAAGGAATGCATTAATAATATACCACATACACCAGCAATCTTTAAACTGGGGGGCACGGACTGTTTTAAAGAAGGCGCGAAAAATTTAGCAAATGTAATTTTCAATACATAATAAATGAATAAATATTCTTTCATATCGAAACGTAACCTTGATCTCTTCAAGTTTGCGTGGATACAGAATCCATTTGTCGATAGTCAAGATAATTAATCTGGGCTGACAACCATCGGGAAAGAAAAATTTATAGAATTATCATGCGATAGTTTATTAAAACAAAAATTTGAAAATGAAACCTCAATTCAATGTTTGCTAAATCCTGGATAGTATGAAACTGTTTATTGCAACGCAAGTACTTACTTAGCGTTTGTAACTTCATATTTTTACGAAACGGGGTTTTCGGTACTGGCTGCGATTACCTAGGTTAGGAGAAAAATAGTTACTACTGGCACTCTCCACATTGCCCCCAAGAATGAATAAACATTGAGCTAATGAACGACCACACTCTTCGCATTAATTTCTAACAATGTATACAAAAATAAATACACATTCATAATGTACATATATAATACTGTGCATATAAAGCACGGGTTCCCAACCTGTGGGTCGCGAAGGGTTTCCTGGGAGGTCGCCAACTTTTTCGATTTTGGAGATTTGAACAATATAGCAATTTCAAATTCCCCGGTGGTTTTTAAAAAAAAGGAGTTTCGGAGACAATCCGGGGAAAAAGTATAGCAAATTGAGGATTTCAAATTACTCGGGGGGGGTCGCTAGTCACATGGCTTTTATAAAAAGGGGTCGCCAACCGAAAAAGTTTGGGAATCTATGATAAAACGGATCAGAAGGCGGGAAGACAATTCTTATTCAAAGGGAGGCGTAGAAGCATAATGTTTGGAAACCACCGACATAAACATCATCATTGTTTGTATTATGTTTTCTGTTTTAATATTTAAAACATGCTGAGTTTTCAAATGTCATTAATCTTTTTTCAAAAGTTACTTGCTGCACATATTTAAAATGCTTTGCTGAGAGCTGTTTTTCTTCGCTGTGTGTGCGTGAAATATAAGCACCTCTTAAATCTTTTCAGCCCTTGCGCATTATTTCATTATTAATGTTCGTTCAGTTAATGATATATTGTCTAGGTGGAAATTATCGCTCGCCCTTGACTCTGTAATTTACCCTTGCTTTTGACTTTGGGAAATTCACCTGCATTTTATGCAAATCACATTTGCTACTCACGCGAACTCATTTGCGTGGCGGCTTAGATTTTTTTTTTTAAATTTAAAACAATACGCAGTTCATTTATTCCGCGTATTCTTTAGATTAAACGTAGTCAGAAATTTTCCATCCCTCCATCTTCAGTTTTTTTTTATTTATTTTAATTATATTATGCCATAGTGCAGGTATGGCGAACCTTTTTGAGTCCGCGTGCCAAAAATCCTCAAATATTATTTATCGATTGCGTGGCGGCGTGCAAAAGCAGTAAAAGAATAACAAGATAGATAAAAACGGAATAAACTATTGATTCACGGATTATTTAATATATTTATTTTTTTACTTAAAAATTATATTTTTTGGACTTGTAACCCGCTCGCGTACCATCCAAATTCTCAAACGTGTCACGTAGGTTCGCTATCCCTGTCATATTGGATTGAATAAAACAAAATATATTATCCAAACACAACCTTGTAAAAGTAAATTAATTAAAAATAAGTAGACAGACACATTATACGTATTTGCGGTTCGTAAGAGTTCAATTATTTTATTTTTATTTATGATTTAAAATACCAATTTTTGAAAATTTTCTTTTGTAATAATATAATAATCACTTGATGAAACCGCATTTTTTTCTCTATTTATATATTTTTTATACGATAGCACAAGGTTTTAAGATCAGCTCCGTGCAGCTTTGCATCAGCTCAAGAACACGATGAGTTCATTCGTTTCCTATCCTGCTCGTTATTGCTCTATGGCCGTGAAATAACGGCTTTAATTACAACGGGTGGCGGTCACACAAAAAGATAGTTAATTCAATCATATCGCCCAAACGAGAATGCTAAACAAGAATTTACTAATCACTTTTAAGGTGTTCACTGTCAATACTTGGTGGAATGGAATTATAATAAAAATAATTTTTAAAAATTAGTACTTTTTCCACTTAAAATTTATTTGATCAGGACCGGTTTCGCTCCTCACGAGCATTATCAACTGATAAGGAAAATAAATTAAACAGTGCTATTTATTCAAGTTAAATTGAAATATTTTTTTATTAAGAATTTACTATTTGAAAAAAAAAATTAAACCTTACATCAGTACTTTAAATTAGTGATTTGTCGCGTTTTTGCGCAAAAACGTCAAATTGATTGTATGCCGTCGTATGTTTCTGTACTTACCGACAGTCAACCACTCCTATTCAACCGTCGAAATCCGGTTGAAACCGCAAAAACACGTGTTTCCTTGCTTCGAGAAGTATTGAAAATTTTTCTAGTGGACACACTGTTTACTCACCAAGTATCGTCAAGTGGTAATAATACTGACTTGTTACTGGTATCGCTGTTGATATAACAGTCTAATCGTGATAAGCCATCGTTGATTTAGAAGATTAGTTGAAATCAAAAACCGTAGCGCTGTAACTATAACTGATAGTCGCCATTTTTGTACGATATAATAATTTAAACGTATGTTTAATATGATTATTTGCTAACTAATATAAGAACTCAGAAAGCCGATTTATTTGAAAACTGCAAATGTGACTATATGATATAAGAGTCATATTCTGAATAGGTGTTAGAACGGGATCCCGGGATTGGAGGCCCTAGTCACAATCACTCATTCTATAACATGGGCTTAAAATTTAAAACCGAAACTATTGACATTTATATCATATCAACACGGTCCGTCTGATTACTAAGCGAAACTCTTATCGCTAGGATTGTAAAATTATAATACAATAAATTAATAATTCAGTCAAAATTCTAAATTAATAATAATATTTTTAGCAAACTATAATCAAAACCTGATGGGCATTCTCAAAAACTCGTTTGCATCCGTTGACAATTTTTAAATAGTTTTTCCTTAAAATATGACTAACAAAATATATGTACATTTTATCAACATTATTATTTGAAGTTTTGGCTATTGTATTTTTTAATTTTAATGTTTCGACGGTAGATTTTTGGTGAAAAGGCAAGCATTATAACACACCATATTGTATATAATTTAAGATTTAGACTGAAGGCGCTTGGTGGAATTTCAATATTAAATTTGAATCGTTCAAATTTAACACCATATCGACTGTGGAAAGGAAAAAGGACGTAATCCAAACATATCAAATTTTACAGGAGGCGCAAAAAACATGTTTTGATGATTTTGGGTCATATGCAAATTATGAATTATACACAACCTTGAAGTGCACGGAGACTTCTAAACTGGTGTTTAATTGACATAACCTAATATTAATTAAAGAAATTGTCTAGGTTAAACCTTTATTTCAGTCCTTTTTCTTGGTTTTAACTTTTTACAAGGTCATCTTTTTCAAACTTAAAAGCTTAATTTAGATACCAATTTGACATTTTCAGCTTCCATCCTTGTGATAGAACGTGTGTCAAGTTGTATACATTGTGATTATCGAAAAAAAGCTGTTTTTGAAAAACTGAGGGTTACGTCCTTTTTCCTTTTCACAGTCGATATGTACTAATTAATTAATAAATTATTTATTATAGAACTGGACCGGTTTCGCTTATCGCGAGCATTGTCAAAATGGAATATAAAATTAATTTAATCCAATAACAAGGTATGACAAACAATTGATTGAAGAAATTTGTGAAGAAAATGAATCTATAATTGAAATATTTATGACTTAGAAATTAATATGTTATAACTACTTGCATGCAAACAAAAATAAAACTTTAAAACAATTTAATTAAGTAGAAATGGTATCTTTAATGATTTCATAAGTTATTTTATAATATCAACTATATCTAGTGTAATCCCAAATTAGATGTTTCTATACAGCTTTATATAGTATCTATATAGTTTCTATATATTTTTTACCAATCCAGCCACCGTAGTATATCTGAAATTTTTTAATGAAAACCCACATTAATTCTTACAATCAAATAATAAAAAAATAATTATCACTTACATACAAATAAACGTTGGATAATGGAAACTAATTTGCTCGTAAAAAAATGAATAAGTGAAAATCTTTGTTAATTGTTTTCACATCTCAAGTTGTCACATATATATTTTTTAAATATGGGATTTTTATTAAGTTCGACATAACGACAAAAAAGCGTTTTGATATTTGAATATTTTTTTTTATGTTTAACGGAAATGATGATATCATCATGAATAAATAAATGTCCGTCGACAGTATACGAATCATTCTTACGACATAAGCAAAGACTGCCTCTTTTATTATTCATTTTAATTCAATTTAAAACTGTCCTGCAATGTCTAGTGTTTGATAAAATAATTATGTTATTCAAAAAAAAGTGGTTTGGGTAATCCCGGCGACATGGCAACTATTGATTGCGGATAGTGAGGATATGCTTGTTTTGGTACATTCCTGTACTTGTTTTGTGACGCCAATATATTATATTACGCATATCCGATAACACTAATTCTGTATCTCGACACACAGTGTTTGCGTTTGTTTCCACTTTATGGTCCCCGTGACAGTAATTTGCGATAACGGCGATGAGAGATTATAATAGCTTTTGCGTAAACGCGTAAATTGAATTAACCACTTGGTTGCTTCACTTCGACTAATCGTCAGATTTCGGCTGTCAAATGGTTTGTCGCGCAATCAATCAAACCGAAATAGGTAAAGCGACGTGAATTTATTGGTGATTGATGATATCGTTGGTATTGCACCCTTGGAATTGACTTTTTGTCAGGTTTTCTTGAAGGGAAACTATTTTGAAGCAAAACTTACAAGCTCATCCAATGATGTATACATACATACTGTAATGTACATTTACATGGCATACGGGCTTAAACTTCATTTTAATAATTATAATACAGAAATTTTGAATGCGAAATATTTTCCTTCCTATTTTAAGTAATATTTATTTTTGTTTTGTTTCAGGTCCTGTCCTCATTGAATCTACATAAATGTAAGTTCGCAACAGAATCATTTGAGTATTTTTCTCCTCACAATTAGATGAACGTTAAATTATATTTTAAAACTTCGTTATTTGACTACCTGCGTAACTAGATTTTCCACGTATGATTTTATTCAGTTTAAAGTCGTCCGATAAAGTTAGTCTGATGATGTTTTTCAAATGAGTGAAACACGTGTCATACATCCACTAGAAGACACACAAGAATATTTATTAAATTTGAATCATTCAAATTATGTACACTCCCACAGATTTTGTCACTAACGACCCTGGTTTCGCCTTTCGGCATCTTCAGGCGTTCAAGCGCACGGATGAACTTGAACTGACGTTAGTGACAAAATCTGTGGGAGTGTACATAATTTGAACGATTCAAATTTAATATTGAAATTCCACCAAGCACCTTCAGTCGAAATCTTAAATTATAACAATATTTATATTTGTAGTAAGCTTAATGTTGAATAATCTTTATTTATTTTTTTAAATAATGCTAATTTTTTACGTCAAAGGTGTGAATGAAAATCTCTGTATTGATTTTATATTTTGGTATTTATATTATATACTTTATGATATAAAATTTACGACGTTTAATCTAAAAAAATACTACAATTACAAAATCCTTTGAATGTTCCGCATCGTCTTCAGGTAATAAGGTTACCTTCAGCTGAAGCATTTGATCAAATGATAAAGCAGGCGTCTAAAAAGTCATTAATCTTTGTTTAAAGAAACTTCAAGATCTTTTGGTGAGTACATGCATCTACATATTTTTTCGGACTGGTTTTCTCTTTCGGTTTGTGGGGAAAAATCTTTATGATAAGAATACAATTTGTTAATCCCCAGTCTGCGCACATATTCCACTGATTAGAATTCGTTCAATCAGAAAAGGTTTAATGTCGAAGTCATTTCAATTTTAACTAAGTGTCTATAAACTCGAAATTGGAATAATAATGGTTTTTAAAAAAAAGTACGTATACTTCATACCCAATTTTTTACTCTAATCGGATCAGATTTTCAAACGTAACTAATTTCCATTCGCTTTTTTCACCAGATTATAAAGTTTATTTGGTGGTAATAAATTATAAAATGCCTAACATGCCAATGTATTTTCGGCTCACAAATGTGTGTGCTGTGCCTTTAGCTGATTTATAGATCCCGTGAATAAAAAAAAAACCCTCCGAAAAGCAATACGTACTAATATGGGTAGTCACGTTGCTGTGTATATTAATTGATTCCGTATACCTGAGAATAATTTATCCAAACTTTACTTTTCATGAAAGTTTTTTTATAAATATTTGAAAAATCTGTCAATTACTTAAGTTTTTCCGTTTTGTTTGAAATTTATTCTACTTTTTCTACGACGTTATATTTATCGCATAAGATAAATAAAATTTCATTTCGTAAATACAGTCGAACTTGGGTATTACGATCACGGAAATGGTTTCGGTTGAAATGAGGAAACATTCGTTGACATTTTAGCTTATGGTTTTCTCCATAAATTTATTCGCACAGAGCACTGAGACCACCCAAGAGTCTTTTAATGGGTTGAGTGCTTTGAGGGGAAATTAAAAAAAATGATAGTGAACACAATGAAACGAGCATCAATTTTAAATTTTATAAGAAAATTGGATTGACAGAAAAATTGTGACAGGTGTGTAAATAAATTTTAACTATGTATTTGTGTTTGAATTGCGGCTTTTTGTGTTATGTGACCGCTCCAGATACTTCAAGTTTTCATGCGATGGGTATGCTTGTAAGCATTTAAAAATACCGATTCTCTGACATAACAAATAATGCTTATAACAAGCAAATTCAGTCGGTCCCATCTTCCTCGTAATAACCAAGTTCGACTGTATAATACACCCCCTACGGCTCGCATTATTCGGATCTGGCTTGTTGAAGGTATAGGTTTAGGAGTCATTGTCTAGGTTAAGTTTAACTATATTTCACGAGATTCAATCTTTTTTAGATTCGCTACTTCCCTTTTATACCAAATTGTCAGCGACCTTTCGCCATATTTAAAAAATATATTTAGTGTGATGTAAAACCGAGGAAAAAGCATGTCATACCATTTGTCTGGCTGGCATCCCAGACCGCAAACATGGCCGAATACCGTAATCCATTTTCTAAACGTAGGAAGTTTTCTTTTTCGTGGTGTTTGTTTTCCAATTTTATTAGCACTGTTACGACTTGCGTTTTATTACCAGCTTGGTAGCGATCGCTTGGGTTTGTCAAATAAACATATCAATGTGTTTTTCTTCCATACGGTAGTGTAAATAACGTATTTAGATTTACGGTATCCATAAAGTTGATTACTATTTAAAACAAAACTTTTATTATTACAAAAGGTTTCGAATAGATAGCATGCGAAATTGGAAGATGTTACCAGAAAGTGAAAATCCGTTTCACGGGAGACTAAATCAGGGAAACAGCTACCAAACAGTTTGTTTAAAACATATTTGTCTGTTATAACTAGTATAATTATTAAAGTCTCGTATTTTTTGTCGGGTCCTATGGCGCAGCGGTTAGCGTTGTGGGCTTCCGTGCCTGACCTCACGGGTTCGAGTCCCAGTACAAACCGTATTTTTTCGATGGATTTATCGATTCCTGTTCGAAGGCATAGGTGTTTATCAATGGGTTCGTCATCACAGTCTTCGTAGTCAAGTGGTATGAGCATAAACTAGGGATTGCTATAACGGTATATTCGAAACTGGAACCAGCATTCTTGGTGTTTTTCAATACTGAAATATCTCTTTTGAAAATACCTGTATTTCGGTATTGAAAATCAACCAAAATCGAATTTTACACGCATATAAATATGAATGAATATTTCAACGCTTTATTTGTTTCTTTTATTGAATTATTGTGTGCACGTCATTACTGGAACCGTTTAACGATGATGACGGTAAATTAATTCGGTTCCCATTAGTAACCAATTAGTTAACCGTGTCGCCTGTGCCTTTTTGTTTCTCTTTCGTACTAATGCTGTGTAAATATTCTCGTTAGATTATAAGCCGGCGTGCGTCGTATACATCGCCATAAAGGTGCGCTCGTAAATATTTGACCCGTTTCAATTTGCATAAGGGTATTATTTCGCCTACGCCCATTATTGTATCAGGTATCAGGTGTAAACAGCCGAACTTTACAACATACGGTGTAAGTGTACGAATGAAATCTTCATTGGTTGGCAAAACGATGTAGGAATTTGAAATGAAGCACTGCAAAATACCTAAAAACACACATACAATATATATTCATATATATCGACTGTGGAAAGGAAAAAAAGACGTAACCCATAGTTTTTTCAAAACAGCTTTTTTTCGATGATCACAATGTTTACTACTCGGTACACATTCTATCAACGTAATATAATCTGAAAATGCCGAACTAGTATCTAAATAGTTATATCTTTTAAGTTTGAAAAAGGAGGGTCTGTGAAAATTGCGATCACGAAAAATGACTTAAATGGTTTTTCCTAATAAATATATTAATTTAAAATTAGGTAATGTCAATGAAAAAACCAGTTTGTGAGTCTCCGTGCACTTCAAAATTGTGTATATTTCATAATTTGACGTTGGTCAAAAATCACCAAAAAATGATTTTGTGTCTCCTATAAAAATGGTTATGTGTGGGTAACGTCCTTTTCCCATTCCACAGTCGATATATACATAACACATCATTTAAAAAATGTAATGATGACATATGAAGCAAAAATGATGTTTTATGTTGCGGTTGATTATCTTCGATATAAATTGCAAGTCCGTTATCCTCCGATAACTGTGTCTCATTGTGCAGGCTTATGTTTGTACGATTAAATATATTACCACTGTTGTTGCAAGTGATATAACATTCTCCCGAATGAATAAAAACTCATGGGTTCATCTGCGACTGCCATCTTGAGCGCTTTGGCGCCAATTACGCGTCCATTTGTTACCGTGGAGCACTTCGCGCGGGAAAAGAGCACTCGGCGCCTCAAATACGTCACCAGTGCCACTTGTTGAAGGCGTCCTCAATTATTATTACGCGCGCCGTTGCACTTCAACCGTGTTATAAAAGCTGCAGTATGTTAAAGAGGTTTTTTTTACAAAGCATACGCGAAACAAGACCGATTTGACCGTGTAGAATAAATACATTTTGAATAAAAAAGTATCCTTAAACATTTGGTTAATTGTACACATTTAAAAGCTTTTCGTGTTTGTTTTACATACATACATTTTAATCGAAGACACAACGGCAATAAAAATAATCTCTGCTCGGCTTTTCTACGAAAATGAGGACGGAGGTGAAGGTTGAAAAAAACCATGCCCAAAATCAAATTCATCAGTGATAAGATCGGATCTCACCGGCCTAATAAAATTATTGGCAAGCACTTAATGATATTTAAATGTATGTAACATATTTTCGTAACTATTGGGTGGTAATTATAGATAACAAAAACAGCTGACTACAGAAGTTCAATAGAAACTTTGCTGGCCTTTGATAGGACGAGAAATCTGTGACTGTAGATTAAAAGTACATACATCATATTTTATTGAAAATGATATATTAACGTCATTATATAGCATAAAATCTACGCTACATTTGGGTAGAAGTGTTAACTCCATTTTTAACCACAAACAATGTTATAGCGGTTAAACAAATGGCCGTATGTTAAAATCAAGTAAAAAGACTTGATTATGTTCCAAGCAGCTATATTTTTGTTTTATTTAAAAATCTATTCATTAGTAACATTATTGTAAATTAAAGAAATAACACAACAAATTCTTTTAAATACCCATGCTATAACAGTGTGAAATGTTTAATATTTTTTAAATGCTGATATCTCATTTTCAATAAAAATGATTTAAAAACATTTACACTAAAGCATCAGAAATGTACCTGGCTACATATAACTTATACACGAGAGCAATTTAAGAATTCCGCCATTTGCAATTTACAAATTATTGTATGCATATATTTTTATCGTTTTTTTAGATCGCAAAAGGAATTTACTTGCAATTTTTGTGATCGAGGTTTTATTGCTGGGACTTTCCTTGAATCACCGCTGTTTTCACATTAATTGTTTTACAACTCATAACACCACGCCCCTATCGTAGTTAACAATTGAGTAGTTTGGGATCAAACACGCCCAAATTCAGTAAAATATATATGTATATATATCACTGTGGTATCGGAGTACTGACTGATTCAAAAGAATATATTATCGGTTTCTCTAATTTCTCTGTATGATAATTTGCCATTCTTCTTTTGGTTATAAAAGTTACTGGAAATACATTGTAATTAGCCGCATTTTATTAATTTTCAGATATAAAAATATTACCCAAAACTGTCTTAGGTTTTTATAAGAAAAGTTTGTTTTTCTCTCTTCATGAAAAAGTGGATCTGGCATTTTTTTTTTATCTCAAGCTAATCAATTATCGTATTCGAATTGATTAAATATCAACATTATACTTCAACTCATTCTATTAAAACTATTATATTTGAAATACTACCATTTTTAATAGGGTAAAATATCAAGGTATTTCAGTTCTACAGTTTTTTAAAAAAGTTAAAGGTTGATAGCTATTTCGGCTTACGCCATCGTCAGAACTACTACCATTTTTGTTAACCACCATTTTTACTACCATTGAACTACCATTGAACTACCATTTTTGTTAAAGTTTTTAGTGTATTTGTTTCAACATTAACACCCGATGAAGATATTTTGGGAGAATGAGGATCATGGCATTTCAGAACTAGTTGTTAGTAGATTTCACCATAAGATAAATAACAGCATTTTCGGAAACAAAGGCGATATTGAAACTGATTTTTTGCAATTTGTTTACTTTTCAAGAGGTTGGTATTTTATATTGAATGGTTGACGGTGACAGAGGTTTGTTCGAAATATCGCACAGACAAAAATTTTCGTTTGATAATGATCATTTAGACATTATATCTATAACACCATTAGTAAAACAGTCGTATTTCGGCAATACGAATATTCTTAATAAGAAATTAATTTGCTTACGAATGACATAGAATTGTGGACTAAAGAGGTTATTTTTTTAACCTATTGAAGGAGTGGACTATAAATATGTATTTTTTATTATTTAAAACTATTTGATTTTCACTTTTTAATAGTCATTATTTGCTGTATACATTTTTTATCTTGGGAAAACACCGTGTTTTGTTAAATGGTGAATGTCCGTCGTTTCCGAGAATTTTCACTACTCTAACTAGATGGCTGCCACAGACGAGATATCTCTTCAATAATTAATTAAATTAATAATTGGAAAATTATAGCCGGCGTGCTAAGTAAAAAACGTCTTTTTTTCTACGGCAGCTAAAACTCTTAATACTTTTGATGATTACTAATATTACCAGCAATGTAATTAAATGGTATATTTATACTTACAACTCATTCTTTGCTTCATCAGAATTTGGTCAGAACTAATAGATATCGTCTTTTATTAGTGAGAAAAATACAAATAAAATCACCCTGTCAATCAGTGTCTGAATTATTCACGATTCTCTCGCAAAAGTTTACATGAAATGTACCTTACTTACTTGTAAAAAAATAACCGTAACACGATCTCGTTGAAGGGCATTGGCATATCCAATATAATCAAATTGAGTGGGATCGTTAAGGATTTTTCTCCTTCAATTGTTATACGATGCGAGACATTGTAGTCAAATTAATTGAATTGTAAACTAGTCATGGACCAAAAGAAGTCTTAGGAGGAACTGTTCTAACCGCTATTTTATTTTTGTTTAAAAAAAACTGTTTTGTAGAGCTAAAATCTTATTCTAATGTACGTATGATGTATTTATTGTGCGTACTAAATTTGAATCATTCAAATTATGTACAATCACACAGTTTCTGTCACTAATGACCCGGGTTTCGCCTTTCGACATCTTCAGGTGTTCAAGTGCACGGATGAACTTGAACTGACGTTCAGTAAATAAATGTATCGTGCTTATATAAGAAATAAATGTATCACTTAGCTTAACGCCATTGCTGGTGAAATGGATTAACCCATGGTTATATTATATACCAGTCATGAAAACATTCGTCATGTTTATTATTTAAAAAAAATATTACATTTATAAAATCCTTTTTTTTTGTTTGTCGACTGGTTTAATCTTGCAATTGGTGGCTAATTATTTTCTTATAAAAAAATAATTACACAGCTGAACAAGTTTCATTAACCCTCCAAGGACGAGCGTGACCATATGGTCACAGTTAACACCGTTTTCTATTGGTCCCACTATTCATCCTTTTTTACCTGAATATCGTTGCTTTCACTCATATTTGGTTAAGAAGGGTACATACTTCAGTTAGTCATCAGCCGCAGGGACAGAAACGGCCACCAAAAGCACATGCGATTTTTTGGATTTCAGTTTTTTTTAATGAACTTTTTGAAACTGTTAGTTATTTTTTTTATCAAAACATCAAATTATTTACAGTTCTTTTGCTAATATATTTGTATTGAAATTATGTTGATCTAAAGAGGTCAAATTGTAAATATTTAAAAAAAAAAATACCTTTAGCTATATTTCAACCCCGAATGTTTGCGTGCCCATACTGTCACGCTCGTCCTTACTATTGTCCGTACACAATATTACACGGTAATAAAAGGATGAGCATGACCATATAGTCATGCGGGGTTTCTATAAAACGACTTTGCGTTTTTTTTTATTTTGTTTAGAATAAAAGTTATCCGTGACTTCAGTATGGCTTAAAAAATATTTTTTTATCGATAAAAAGCTCTTGTCTCTGGAGGGTTAACAGAATTTTCAAACAGATGTTTTCATAATAATTGTAAAGAATTGGTCTCGTATACATTCTGATGTTGATCATAAATATTGATATCGAAAACACCTGTGTGGTTCAAAATAATGTATTTATTTTCTCGATACTTTTAAGTAGTAAACTAACAGTCAACATTACTATTCTATAAATATATATTACAATTAATTTGTACATAATAATATAAGTAATTCATTTTAAATGTGAGGGAAACAGTTGTAAAGTATGATAGATAATAATTTCGACTAAACCCTGTCATAATATTTTACCACCAAGGACTTCAGGGGATATCCTTCAATATAAAATTACGTAGGACAAATATTTTACAGTGTTCAAAAAGCTTATTAGAGACAGTATTAAAAGAAAGGAATCAAAAAACAGTGACATTTTGCTTATTCGAGAGAAATTACTACAATATCTTAATTCTAAGTATTTTACATTACAGCTGTTTTATTTAAGTACCTTGTCATCAACTCGAAGAGAAAATATGTCACAAACAGCCATGCCCATGATATCCAATGTTTAATTTGAAATAATAATATTTTGATATTGATTTTGAATTCGGGACTACCTGATTGTTAGAGTAACCTAACAACTAGTCAGCAGTGGTCTACATTGAGTACAACACTCGCCGGTCGAAAATGGATACATACAGATACTATTATATTGTTATACATCGATGTTCAAAAGGTTAAACTTTACGAACTGTCATCTTGTGTTACTACGTAATGCAATATTAGACGACGTCTTCTTAAACCTTCTTCAGAACCTTCTGAGCTTATGGGATTTCCTTGGAGTGACGTTTTCCGCCGTTAGTTTCTGCTGTGCGCCCCCCTCCCCCACAGTTGTCCATGTTGTTGTTTTCTCTCGTTTTGCGTACTCCGTGTTGGTTCTTTTTCCTCCTCTCCGCCCCTTCGTCTGGCGGTCGTTTCCCAAGTTAACGAGCTTTTTTTTTTAGTCGCCGATGCTCGTCTACTGCTGATAAAACTTTGTCGTGAATATGTTTGAAACTTTACCGGCGGGGTGAAACCCAGCCATCCATATCTTCCACGGCCGTAACGTATAACGTGATAGCAGAATTCGGAGTAAATTACTCCTTACACATTCATAATAATTTATTTAATTAATTCGGTATTTGTTTTAGTATATGATTGCGAATATTATACTTAAATTGACTTGTAACCTTAAACTACTACGAATTAATAAATCTCCTACTATTAATAAAAACACAATATTCCTTTGTACTTCATTCCACTTTATTTAATAGGTCAGGACCGATTTCGCTCATTGCGAGCATTGTCAACTGACAGTTCTGAGAGTTCAGCATTGACAACTGACATTGTCAATCAGTTGACAATGCTCGCAATGAGCGAAACCGGTCCTGACCTATTAAATAAAGTGGAATGAAGTACAAATGAATATTGTGTTTTTATTAACATAATGCCTTTCCACCAAGTATTTACAGTGAACACCCTAAAAGTAATCTCCTACTAACTCACTCACCTCAACCTTTGAAATGTAGTGGTAATTACTTTACTGGCGTTACACAGATAAGATGGATCTGGGCTCAAATCCCGGCATGGTCAATATCATATATAAATGCTAATAAAAACACAATATTCCTTTGCACTTTATTCCACTTTATTTAAAAAAAGGAATGGACCGGTTTCACTCATTCACGCAGTTGATAATGTTCGCAATGATTGAAACCGGACTTGACCTTTTTTAAAAATAAAGTGAAATAAAATACAAAGGAATATTGTGTTTTTATTCATATAATGCCTCTCCACCAAGTAATGACAGTGAGCACCCCAAAGTGTTAATTTAAATTTTACAATTTTGGACATGACCGTTTGCTGTTGATGTAATCTGTATTGTATTATTTGTAAAATAATAATTAGCATCAATGTGTTGTTTATTCGCAAATATCTTTACATCATATACTTCTCAAAGAGGCGAAACACGTGTCACAATTTGTAACACATCCTGTGAGATGTATTTTTTTAAAAAATATTTAGTAACCACCGAAAACATCCAAAATATTTTCGTATTTATTTTTGTCAAGGATACCAACATTAATTAACACACATCAACTTTTAATGCCTAATCCTATTTAACAATATTCTCATTTATTATGAGAAGATAATTAATAATAAAATAAAGCCGCTCTGAATATATACGAAGTTATGATTGATTTTATATTCATTATTCATCTATGTAAAATCGGATTATAATAAATTACGCGAAATTGCTTTTACAATATTTTAAAATTCCTTAGTAAAGTGTTTCCACGACTGAAATTATTTTTAACTTCGATTTACTGAACGTATTGAATAAACTTCCATAATGTATAACTTAAAAGCTTTTTTTATAACAGACGCATAATTCGCCAGCGTATCTAGTGATTTTATTGTAGGAGTTTCGTTTAAATAATGTTGGGAAAAGTCATTATTGGTTTCAAAGTTGTTTTATAATTTAAATGAGTTACGAATTGATCGAATTTCAATAATTATTATTGGGCGAACGCTGAATTGAATTTGTTTTTTTTCTAATGTAAAATTAAATTTGACACCTTTTTTACTTTTACATATTTAAAAGCTTTACGAATAACCTAACAATTGGAATACATTGGAATAACCAATTTGAAAAATTTGATATATTTCGACAGTTTCTATCTTTTATTTTTTGTAAATTACGAGTTCCACTGTATAATATGCATTATAACATACAATAATATATAAGTACTTCGTCTGAATCTTAAATGAATACTTAACAATGTTGGTATTATGTTGTTATTGGATAATCAAAGATACACGCGAAACAATTTAATTAACAGAAAACAACACCATAACGGGAGTGAAATATAAAAAAATAATGTGAATATAATAGAATAATTTCAAATTGTCTCATTTTATATGGGTCTAGGATATTATTATTTGTTATTGTGAGTGACCTTCAATTGTTTCCTTTACATAACCAGTAATTTGAGCAACGTGCAATATTACCTCTAGTCACCCCTTTTCTACCCTTCATAATCACAACAATAATTTAATTAAAAAGCAGAAAGGTGTGACGTCCAATTGGAAAAACATTTCATATTTTTTCAAATAATTTACAGTTGAGTTACAAAGCTCAAAAAAGTTTTCAGCGTGTCACGTTTTTTTTGCACGTTACTAATCAAATAATTTACAACTCGAACATAATAAATACTTTTTAGCTTGTCTACGTCTGCTCTTTCTGCAATTAGTAAACATAAGTTAAAAAGACCGTTTGACACTGAAGGAGTTAGCCGAATTCAAGTCGCTCGGACTCGAATTGACATTGACGAAACTTCAGATTTCATTTTGTTACATATTATATCGTGCTTACATAAACCAATTAAAAACATCAAAAACACTTATCTTTACGGTTACTACTGATTATGTGATAATTTACATGCACAATTCGTTTCTGTATAGGAGCTACGCAAAATTTAAGTCTTATAATTTAATAGAAATAATAAAAGATTTTTAGTACTTTTTCCACATAAAATTTATTTGATCAGGACCGGTTTCGCTCATCGCAAGCATTATCAACTGATAAGAAAAATATATAAACAGTGCTATTTATACAAGTTAAATTTAAATAAAAGGTGTAAGCAACTACTAACAATGAAAAGGATTTACAAATTACATTATAATTACACAAAATTAAAATGCTTAACACCTATAACATACAATTATTTCATGTGGAAAAAGTACTAAAAATCTTTTATTATTTTTATTATAATGCCATTCCACCGAGTATTGACAGTGAACACCTTTAAATTGATCTTATAATTTATCTTTAAATAGTTTTAGTTTTTCGACGTATAGGCAATGGTGCTCATTACTTGATGTAAGATAACTAGGTATGTTAACACCGACGTAAAAAATAATGACATGAAAAAAAACGTATCGTGCATCAATTATAAATTTCATTAAAATGCTTGTGATTTATATTGTTCCATTTCAAAGTAGTGAGCGCATTTCAAGCCCAATTTCATGTGTTAACCTTTTTAATGTAGTAGTTTTGTTTCGACATTCTTACATGCTCATAGCAGCAAAAGGAAAATTGTGTTTTTTTTTTATTATTATTTGGTGAACATTATAATCGCGGGCGTAGGACGTTATTCTACGTATCGGCTGGCTTTTGTGAAAATGCCTACATTTGTTTACATTTGTTGAAATCGATATTCCCTAAAATTGGTCCATTACTTCTTATTATGACTGCTATCTTCACACATTTGACGAGACAATGACTAAGAATCGTTTTAGACCGTGAGCAGTTCTGCTCGGCCACCCGACACTGATTTTATTTTTCGTCTAAAACTAATAAAACCCGTGAACACGACCTCTAGCAACATGAAAATGATTTTCTTGTGTATTATCTGTGTATATGCAGTGCTTTTTTCCCCATCTAACGCGGTGGGACGGCGATCCGGCACCCTTTTTCTTGGCATTTTTAATGTTTCAAATCAATATTCGAAAACTTTTATATTTTTACAAACAAAATTTGGCTGTTCTATCACGTGGATTTCATCTGTAATCGTTTTGTCATTTTTGTTCATCAAATTTTTCTATCCTTCAAAATAATATACATTGATCAGTACTCAGAGAATGACAAGGCTTCCGTGGCGGATCTCGCAGATTCGAGTCCCAGTACGAATATCATCTTCTTTAATTAAAAAAAAAACTTAAAAAGTAAAAACCGTTACAATAAGTGCAATATATATGTATCTATGCGCATGTGTGTGTACATGTATGGATATAGTATGTAGAGAGGTTAATATGGTGCAAATGAATGCTTATGGTGTATCCGTGAACTGGCTTCACCAAGGATTGTTAGCCTCTGTAGCGATCACGCCCTTCCGTCGGTAACGATGATCAGGGAATGCAAATGTCCAAAACATTAGCGATGAAGGAGACTCGAAAAACTTTGACGCTAACGCGCCCTAGTACTTAATGATCCATAAATTTGATATAAAAAACGATGTAATGTCTGCATTCAGGTAACGAAGTCAGTTTAGTTTTTCAGTCACCATTGTACATTTATGTTATTAACGTACAATCTAGGGCTGCCTTCAACTTATGGCGGCGGGCGAGCGGCTTCGTTGCGCTGCTGTCATCAATTCGCCGATTTTCTTTCCCCCTCTGGTTTGTTTACCTGGTGTCCCCTTTCGACCGTCACCGCAGAAAAGCAGAATCGCCTGAATTTGTGTGTACTTCGCTTTTCTCTGTAACGTTCTAGATTTTTGTTTTTTTTTTACTGCCGCTATCCAGTGTATGTTATCAAAGAAATGAAATCTACGAGACGTACTGTATAGGGCATCCACTCCCGGGAGCCCGTTCAATTTTCTGATCCTGAAATTCCGGGATTGACATGGTTGCGATCCCGGGATTTCGGGATTGAGAAATTTTGAGTAAATCTCGAAAAGTGAGATAAAATTGGCAAATTGTCGATTCCAATTTCCCCGGTGAGCTAAAAAAAAAAAACGAGGTTTCGTGAGAATTCGGGGAAAAAGCATACCAAATCGAGGATGTCAAATTCCTCGGTGAGCTAAAAAAAAAAAACGAGGTTTCGTGAGAATTCGGGGAAAAAGTATACCAAATCGAGGATTTCAAATTCCTAGGTGAGCTAAAAAAAAAAAACGAGGCTTCGTGTGAATCCTAGGAAAAAGTATACCAAATCGGAGATTTCAAATTCCTCGGTAAATTAATCTCAATCCCGAAATCCCGGGATTGGATACCCTAGTACTGTACCAAATGGACAATCGATTGCTGTATACTGGTGACGTGTGTTGCTGACAAAATTTCGGTATTTAATTAATAAACTATTTGAGATTTATAACTGACTTCAACATTTAATTTGAATCGTTTAAATTGTGTACATTCACACAAGTTTTGTCACTAACGACACGGGTTTCGCCTTTCGGCATCGTCAGGCGTTCAAATGCACAGATGGACTTGAACTTGTGTGTGTGAATGTACAGAATTTAAACGATTCAAATTTACTATTGAAGGTCAGTTGTAAATCTCAAATGATATTGTTCTGCTGTACGATCCGGGTGAGTTCAAGTTCATTCGTGCACTTGAACGTCAGATAATGCCGAAAAGCGAAACCCGAGTCGTCAGTGATAAAACGTGTGGGAGTTTTTCAAAATTTTAACGATTCAAATTAAATATTGTGTTATTAAAAAAAAAACGCCCTCGAGTAGCTTCTGGGTCACCAAACGTCACTTCGTGACCCATAAGCTTTTACCCTGTAAGTTCACCGATGAATGGTATTTTTATGTGTAAACTATATTACTAATATTCATCTTAAAATTAGTAACACGTGTTTCGCTTACGAAAATCAATATGTGGTGTGTAAAATAACTGATACATATCTAATTACGACATTCGCTTCCGACGAAAGTATGACTTTAAATATGCTTCAATTCATTAAGACTTACGAGTCCTATAAAATAATATAGTTACTACGGCGAAAGATTTATGTGAACTCACGTGTACTGGCGTATCCTAAAGGCCGTAGTTTTATTTACCTGCCTGATCATTTAACTGCTTTAATGCTCCTCGTTTAATTGACGCAGTAAACATAAATTCGGTCTCGTCAGATTGAAAACCTTCTATGATGGAAACGTGCCTTTGCGCCAACGCTGCAATATACCCATGCAAAGTAATCCGCCGTGTCGCGAACCAGTAAAATTTGAGCTAATCAATACGCGGGAAATGCTTTCTACGGCATATATTTTCAATACTTACACAAGGCTACGATGATCGAAACATGCATTAATGTTAGGTGTATTTCCATAATAATGCTGGATAGCGAAAATAATTACACACGTGAAATCATGCTGTGCGGTTATATTTAAAAACAATATAAGTATATGGCTGTACGGCTCGCGCTCTGCGGGGCGTCGTGTAAAGCGTGCATATCAAACACATGATCTGCGAATACAGGAGTCCTGGGTCCCCAGAGAGTGTACATGCACGCACGTCGTGGACCCTAGACGCGACACGATTAATAACAGCAGTAAAAATATCACAATCAACACGTCATTTTCAGTTCTACAAACCCAAAATTAGTATATAGAGGAAATACAAAATTATAACGTTCGCCGCGAAGGTGTTGCTCATTAACTCTCGCGGCTCGGAGACTAGAAAAATACTTCTCGGCCGATGGGGTCTTTTAGGGACCCCAGTGGTTTCCTCATTATTGGCCTTATTCTTATGAATTTCAAAAAAATAAATAGTCTAAGGGCTTTAAAATATCTCTCTGCATCATTCCTCATACATTTTTTTTATAAAAATCCGTGGTTTTTTAATAAATAATCATATTTTAAGTTGCGCGTAAAATATACGTCGTTTCAGTGCAATTATCAATGTGCTACTGGCGCTCTTTGCTTAGCGGCGTTCAGCCTATTATCTTACGAACGATCGCTGATAAGCGGGCGCTTATCTCTTATCTTATCGTATTTATATAAACTACAAAAGGTCCAAAAAAACTATGATATAAGAATACCTTAATTATGAACATTGTATCACCCATATTAAAATAGATATTTAAGAAAATGTGGGTATTGGGGTCGCATTTCTTGAGCTTAGAACCGGAAAAGTTAATAGCCGGGCTCTGATACTGTCCGAACATTTATCTATCTGAGAATATGACCGATGTTTATTAAATAAGAGTATGTATATAATGTCGGGTTCGTGGCGAAGTGGTCAACGTCGCTTGTTTCCGACCTTCCATGGCGGATTTCACGGGTTCGAGTCCCAGAACAAACAGTATTTTTTCAACCGACTTATCGATTTCTGTTCGATGATGTAAGTTAAGTGTTTGTGATGTTTAAAAAATGCCTTACCACCATTTCAATCCTAAAATCAACGGGGCGTAACGCAAGCGATTATTTAACCACTAGCCCTGTCCTAGTCTTATTCTTTCTCTCTTCTATAAAGAGTAGACAAACTTATCTTGAGATACCTCCATTAGGACGCCATACGCTCCACATTGGGAGTGGGAACAGACTCAAAAATAAAAATAACATATACTTACATTAATTTCTTGTGTATTGCCGTCGACATTTATCGTTGTATGTTATCCTCGAAGTAATACTGTCGATTAATTGCTTTTCCTAAGTGTTTTTTGCTCGGTTGCCTTCAAGCGATGAACTATACTCGAGTGACATAAACAACATAAACTTAATAAGGTTTTTGTGAAACGTAGAACATTATATTGCTTCTTTGTCTCGTAATAGAGGTCTTTGTTGATCGTCATTGTCAAATATGATGTAGGATTGAAAATGAAATTCCACGAAAAATAAGAGAATAAATAAATACAATATTTTCCCTCGATAAATCCCGCTGGGAAATCGATCAAATCAACTTTGGTATTAACTTTTGTGTGATTCCTTTGTGTTGTGTGCGGGTTTCTCGGTTCATATTAGCTTCGAAAAGTATCGACGTCCTCTCTTTTGGTCTCATATATTATATTAAATTGACGTTTTTGAAAGTTTGCTATCTATACGAGACACACGGTCGGGGCACTAATTATTTCGGTGATTATAATACACCCGGTCTTCGTTTCGCGCGATTTTTTTGACGGCGCTATTCTTTTTTTTACGCATTTACAGTTACAACAGTTACAGCCACTGGAAATGCAGAAATAAATCTAAAAACTTGTAACGAAATTTACGGTCATGAGAAATATTTTTTCTCAAACAAATCCAATGTTATAATAATAATCGACTCAGATCAAAAGCATTTCATCAAACGGGTCAGGACAAAATTCGATACGTTCGTTCAAAAAATCGCAAAACGATTCCACCTATTCCGCAACCGACAGTGACAGCAGTAAATAACTCCTCTTTTTAAAAATTGAATACAATTATGCATGTTTATTTACACAATTTACGTATCTGTTTCTCATTGTATTTTTGTAATTAACAAAGTAATTAATGGTTATGTACTATTTTGCGCGAATTTTAGTTTTTTCATACTTTTGTATGCGTTATTTTAATTTTTGGAACCAGTTTGGAAATTATATAAATATGAGATTTTCCCGCAACGGGCCAACATAAATAAGCTCTTTTGTATACGCAACGTATGAAAAATAGTTTTCATTGAAATTGCATTTAATACTACCCACAATATGTGATGTATGAACAATACAATATGTGTGAACCTATGTAAGCTAATTTGAAGTAGGTCATCAAACACAACGTACGTTGAATCGTCGGCATAAGTTATCTGGAATCTTCTCTTTGCATTCCCAAGAGCGCTGTGTGGTGGCATTATAATACTGTTTATAGCACCGTAAACGTTTTCAAATTTACTCTTGGCAGTATAGCATGTTAATAAAATTTCAATTTAAATTCTCGTAAATGTTAAAAGCCGTGTCCTGATTTTTCTATTTAAGATATTTTCGGGGCGTGGCGCATTGGTCAACGTCGTTGGCTTCCATGTTCGTTGGTGATGAATCTCACGATTCCCGATTAATCGAAAGGCACGGGTGTTTGCGATGCCTAAAAATTCCGTCCTGCCCTTGCAATCCTAAAATAACGGGGCGAAGCGAGTGCGATAACTTAACCACTACCCTTTTTCTAGTACAATCCTTCTATCCCTACTACTTACCCTCTTCGAAAAAGAGCGGTTGTGTGACTGAATAACAAACAGTTGTAGTAGAAAAAAAACTTTGTTGAGATAATTCTAGTGCAGGGCTTCCCAAACTTATTTTACAATCGAACACTTCGCAAATCTGGAAATGTTAACAGGACACAGCTTATTTTTTAAAGTATGGTAATTCATGATAGTAAAAATATTGAAAAAATATATGTATGTTATTAAATCACTTATTATTTATTAACTAGTTATTTTTAAAATGTGTAACATAAAAATATAAGTAAATAAAGCTCTTATAAAGCTCTCAAAATATCCGCATGTACCTAAATATTTGACGTTTTAAACATCAGTGAAGATTTACAATCACTCGATTTTTAAAATAAAATAGAAGATTTTTGATATAAAATAGAATGGCAATATACACTGCAACACATAATAAATGTGTTGCAGCGTATATTGCCATTCCAAATTTTCGCGGAACACCTATTTAGGTCTCACGAAACACCAGTGTTCCGCGGAACATGGTCTAGGAAACCCTGCTCTAGTAGATGGCCATATGCTACACATTGGGAATAATAATCATTTTTATATTGCGTCGCGCAGTATACAATTGTTTTGCGACGCTCGTCTTATAGCGAAGAATTTATTCGACTTAGCTTATTATAATTATTTTTCAATATTTTAAAAATCTTTTTTACCTGTCAGTCACCTCTTAAAAAAATCTCAAAAAATAAAATACCGAAAACCTGCATGTATTTTGTCTTTACTTATTAATAATTTTCTATAAATATTTTCGAATCCGGTCCAAAATTTGAATATTAACAAAAGCTTAGAAATATTATTCAATTTATTATCTTATCTTTCTTTTCTACATAAACAGCATTTTTACAGTAAAAATCCAAACTCTTTTATTGTCTTACGTGGATGTTGCTGTATTTCTTATTTGTAATTATGCAGTAGCTAGAATATATATATATATATTTTTTTTGATAATGTTCTGTTTTTCTGTTGGGGGTGTATGATGTGGGTGAAGCTACCTACAATGTTCGAATGATTTATTCGTAGACCATTTCCAACAACCGTAACTCATAAATAAGCACAATGGCCAAGTTAGCTTTTCCATTTTCCCAAGTCTTCTTTGAATATTCATTGTTCATACCTAGTTACCCCGCCTCAGATGTATTTCGTTTACATAATGTTGCGCTAGATAAAAATTCGAAATAAAATATGGACCGCTTTATACGTTTTGCGATAAATCATGGTCATATGAATCTAGGTCAGGAACAGAGAAAATGCACCGGAAATGTGAAAAGTCCGTTCTGAATAA
>CM062821.1:36667079-36702909 GCA_031772345.1 Himalopsyche anomala
TGATTTATTCCACGTTTAATTTCTTCAGACATGCATTTTAACTCGATGCTTGATTGGAGGTATATTTATTAACTCCATTTGTGACCCAGCTGTCATGAAAACAATTGGATTTCATACACAAAATGCTGATATAAATTTGGCAAATTCACGTAAGTGCTTTGTTTTTTTAGATTTATAAATAACAAAATATATTTGTAGAAGGCTGTTAACGCCAATAGAGCCGCAGAAAATCTTCAACTAGGCCGCGTGTTGGACATCGCTGCTTTAAACTATAGCTCATAACTTGTATTGAAATATTAGTGCAAGTGTGACGAAACTTTTCATTTTGAAATACTGATGTAGGTAGATCTTGGTCTTAAGTGTTTGTGGTGTCTTTTTTACTGTTAGTCAAATCAATTCTTCTACATCCTCGCAATTAGGGAATCCAATCCCGAGCCAAAATGTTGATCCCGGGATTTCGGAATTAGAATTTTTCGATCCCGGGACTGGTCCCGGGATCAGTACATTTTTTTAAGAAATAAAAATTGATAATATTGGTGAAAAATAAATTAAAAAATATATGATATATTATATAACCAGCTGTAAGCTGTTAAAACGTTACAAAAAGCTCTTAATCTCATTTATTCGCGATGTAAAGTTAATGAACGAACTTAATATGCATAAATTATAAAAAAGTAAAAATACGAAATATAACTTAAAATGATTAATGTCTATAGCTAATCATTTATTCCGCGTATTCTTTAGATTAAACGTAGTCAGAAATTTTCCATCCCTTCATCTTCAGTTTTTTTTTTTTTTATTTATTTTAATTATATTATGCCATAGTGCAGGTATGGCGAACCTTTTTGGGTCCGCGTGCCAAAAATCCTCAAATATTATTTATCGATTGCGTGGCGGCGTGCAAAAGCAGTAAAAGAATAACAAAATAGATAAAAAAACGGAATAAACTATTGATTCACGGATTATTTAATATATTTTTTTTTTTTTTTACTTAAAAATTATATTTTTTGGACTTGTAACCCGCTCGCGTACCATCCAAATTCTCAAACGTGTCACGTAGGTTCGCCATCCCTGTCATATTGGATTGAATAAAACAAAATATATTATCCAAACACAACCTTGTAAAAGTAAATTAATTAAATGTTTGCAGTAATTAAACAATAAGTAGACAGACACATTATACGTATTTGCGGTTCGTAAGAGTTCAATTATTTTATTTTTATTTATGATTTAAAATACCAATTTTTGAAAATTTTCTTTTGTAATAATATAATAATCACTTGATGAAACCGCATTTTTTTCTCTATTTATATATTTTTTATACGATAGCACAAGGTTTTAAGATCAGCTCCGTGCAGCTTTGCATCAGCTCAAGAACACGATGAGTTCATTCGTTTCCTATCCTGCTCGTTATTGCTCTATGGCCGTGAAATAACGGCTTTAATTACAACGGGTGGCGGTCACACAAAAAGATAGTTAATTCAATCATATCGCCCAAACGAGAATGCTAAACAAGAATTTACTAATCACTTTTAAGGTGTTCACTGTCAATACTTGGTGGAATGGAATTATAATAAAAATAATTTTTAAAAATTAGTACTTTTTCCACTTAAAATTTATTTGATCTGGACCGGTTTCGCTCCTCACGAGCATTATCAACTGATAAGGAAAATAAATTAAACAGTGCTATTAATTCAAGTTAAATTGATTTTTTTTTATTAAGAATTTACTATTTGAAAAAAAAAATTAAACCTTACATCAGTACTTTAAATTAGTGATTTGTCGCGTTTTTGCACAAAAACGTCAAATTGATTGTATGCCGTCGTATGTTTCTGTACTTACCGACAGTCAACCACTCCTATTCAACCGTCGAAATCCGGTTGAAACCGCAAAAACACGTGTTTCCTTGCTTCGAGAAGTATTGAAAATTTTTCTAGTGGACACACTGTTTACTCACCAAGTATCGTCAAGTGGTAATAATACTGACTTGTTACTGGTATCGCTGTTGATATAACAGTCTAATCGTGATAAGCCATCGTTGATTTAGAAGATTAGTTGAAATCAAAAACCGTAGCGCTGTAACTATAACTGATAGTCGCCATTTTTGTACGATATGATAATTTCAACGTATGTTTAATATGATTATTTGCTAACTAATATAAGAACTCAGAAAGCCGATTTATTTGAAAACTGCAAATGTGACTATATGATATAAGAGTCATATTCTGAATAGGTGTTAGAACGGGATCCCGGGATTGGAGGCCCTAGTCACAGTCACTCATACTATAACATTGGCTTAAAATGTCAAACCGAAACTATTGACATTTATATCATATCAACACGGTCCGTCTGATTACTAAGCGAAACTCTTATCGCTAGGATTGTAAAATTATAATACAATACATTAATAATTCAGTCAAAATTCTAAATTAATAATAATATTTTTAGCAAACTATAATCAAAACCTGATGGGCATTCTCAAAAACTCGTTTGCATCCGTTGACAATTTTTAAATAGTTTTTCCTTGAAATATGACTAACAAAATATATGTACATTTTATCAACATTATTATTTGAAGTTTTGGCTATTGTATTTTTTAATTTTAATGTTTCGACGGTAGATTTTTGGTGAAAAGGCAAGCATTATAACACACCATATTGTATATAATTTAAGATTTAGACTGAAGGCGCTTGGTGGAATTTCAATATTAAATTTGAATCGTTCAAATTTAACACCATATCGACTGTGGAAAGGAAAAAGGACGTAATCCAAAATTTTACAGGAGGCGCAAAAAACATGTTTTGATGATTTTGGGTCATATGCAAATTATGAATTATACACAACCTTGAAGTGCACGGAGACTTCTAAACTGGTGTTTAATTGACATAACCTAATATTAATTAAAGAAATTGTCTAGGTTAAACCTTTATTTCAGTCCTTTTTCTTGGTTTTAACTTTTTACAAGGTCATCTTTTTCAAACTTAAAAGCTTAATTTAGATACCAATTTGACATTTTCAGCTTCCATCCTTGTGATAGAACGTGTGTCATGTTGTATACATTGTGATTATCGAAAAAAGCTGTTTTTGAAAAACTGAGGGTTACGTCCTTTTTCCTTTTCACAGTCGATATGTACTAATTAATTAATAAATTATTTATTATAGAACTGGACCGGTTTCGCTTATCGCGAGCATTGTCAAAATGGAATATAAAATTAATTTAATCCAATAACAAGGTATGACAAACAATTGATTGAAGAAAATTGTGAAGAAAATGAATCTATAATTGAAATATTTATGACTTAGAAATTAATATGTTATAACTACTTGCATGCAAACAAAAATAAAACTTTAAAACAATTTAATTAAGTAGAAATGGTATCTTTAATGATTTCATAAGTTATTTTATAATATCAACTATATCTAGTGTAATCCCAAATTAGATGTTTCTATACAGCTCTCAAGTAATGTCAGGATGACTATTTTTTACCAATCCAGCCACCGAAGTATATCTAATTTTTTTAAATGAAAACCCATATTAATTCTTACAATCAAATAATAAAAAAATAATTATCACTTATATACAAATAAACGTTGGATAATGGAAACTAATCTGCTCGTAAAAAAATGAATAAGTGAAAATCTTTGTTAATTGTTTTCACATCTCAAGTTGTCACATATATATTTTTTAAATATGGGATTTTTATTAAGTTCGACATAACGACAAAAAAGCGTTGTGATATTTGAATATTTTTTTTTATGTTTAACGGAAATGATGATATCATCATGAATAAATAAATGTCCGTCGACAGTATACGAATCATTCTTACGACATAAGCAAAGATTGCCTCTTTTATTATTCATTTTAATTCAATTTAAAACTGTCCTGCAATGTCTAGTGTTTGATAAAATAATTATGTAATTCAAAAAAAAGTGGTTTGGGTAATCCCGGCGACATGGCAACTATTGATTGCGGATAGTGAGGATATGCTTGTTTTGGTACATTCCTGTACCTGTTTTGTGACGCCAATATATTATATTACGCATATCCGATAACACTAATTCTGTATCTCGACACACAGTGTTTGCGTTTGTTTCCACTTTATGGTCCCCGTGACAGTAATTTGCGATAACGGCGATGAGAGATTATAATAGCTTTTGCGTAAACGCGTAAATTGAATTAACCACTTGGTTGCTTCACTTCGACTAATCGTCAGATTTCGGCTGTCAAATGGTTTGTCGCGCAATCAATCAAACCGAAATAGGTAAAGCGACGTGAATTTATTGGTGATTGATGATATCGTTGGTATTGCACCCTTGGAATTGACTTTTTGTCGGGTTTTCTTGAAGGGAAACTATTTTGAAGCAAAACTTACAAGCTCATCCAATGATGTATACATGCATACTAAATGTACAGTTACGTGGCATATGGGCTTAAACTTCATTTTAATAATTATAATACAGAAATTTTTAATGCGAAATATTTTCCTTCCTATTTTAAGTAATATTTATTTTTGTTTTGTTTCAGGTCCTGTCCTCATTGAATCTACATAAATGTAAGTTCGCAACAGAATCATTTGAGTATTTTTCTCCTTACAATTAGCTGAACGTTAAATTATATTTTAAAACTTCGTTATTTCACTGCTTGCGTAACTAGATTGTCCACGTTTTATTCAGTTTAAAATCGTGCGATAAAGTTAGTCTGATAATGTTTTTCAAATGAGTGAAACACGTGTCATACATCCAGTAGAAGACACACAACAATATTTATTAAATTTGAATCGTTCAAATTATGTACACTCCCACAAATTTTGTCACTAACGACCCGGGTTTCGCCTTTCGGCATCTTCAGGCGTTCAAGCGCACGGATGAACTTGAACTGACGTTAGTGACAAAATCTGTGGGAGTGTACATAATTTGAACGATTCAAATTTAATATTGAAATTCCACCAAGCACCTTCAGTCGAAATCTTAAATTATAACAATATTTATATTTGTAGTAAGCTTAATGTTGAATAATCTTTATTTATTTTTTTAAATAATGCTAATTTTTTACGTCAAAGGTGTGAATGAAAATCTCTGTATTGATTTTATATTTTGGTATTTATATTATATACTTTATGATATAAAATTTACGACATTTAATCTAAAAAAATACTACAATTACAAAATCTTTTGAATGTTCCGCATCGTCTTCAGGTAATAAGGTTACCTTCAGCTGAAGCATTTGATCAAATGATAAAGCAGGCGTCTAAAAAGTCATTAATCTTTGTTTAAAGAAACTTCAAGATCTTTTGGTGAGTACATGCATCTACATATTTTCTCGTAGTTTCAAATTTTCCTTCAAAAAATTATCCGAAAATATTTTTCGGACTGGATTTCACTTTCGGTTTGTGGGGAAAAATCTTTATGATAACAATACAATTTGTTAATCCCCAGTCTGCGCACATATTCCACTGATTAGAATTCGTTCAATCAGAAAAGGTTTAATGTCGAAGTCATTTCAATTTTAACTAAGTGTCTATAAACTCGAAATTGGAATAATAATGGTTTTAAAAAAAAAGTACGTATACTTCATACCCAATTTTTTACTCTAATCGGATCAGATTTTCAAACGTAACTAATTTCCATTCGCTTTTTTCACCAGATTATAAAGTTTATTTGGTGGTAATAAATTATAAAATGCCTAACATGCCAATGTATTTTCGCCTCACAAATGTGTGTGCTGTGCCTTTAGCTGATTTATAGATCCCGTGAATAAAAAAAAAACCCCTCCGAAAAGCAATACGTACTAATATGGGTAGTCACGTTGCTGTGTATATTAATTGATTCCGTATACCTGAGAATAATTTATCCAAACTTTACTTTTCATGAAAGTTTTTTTATAAATATTTGAAAAATCTGTCAATTACTTAAGTTTTTCCGTTTTGTTTGAAATTTATTCTACTTTTTCTACGACGCTGTATTTATCACATAAGATAAATACAATTTAATTTCGTAAGTACAGTCGAACTCGGTTATTACGATCACGGAAATGGTTTCGGTTGAAATGAGGAAACATTCGTTGACATTTTAGCTTATGGTTTTCTCCATACATTTATTCGCACAGAGCACTGAGACCACCCAAAAGTCTTTTAATGGGTTGAGTGCTTTGAGGGGAAATTAAAAACAATGGTAGTGAACACAATGAAACGAGCATCAATTTTAAATTTTATAAGAAAATTGGATTGACAGAAAAATTGTGACAGGTGTGTAAATAAATTTTAACTATGTATTTGTGTTTGAATTGCGGCTTTTTGTGTTATGTGACCGCTCCAGATACTTCAGGTTTTCATGCGATGGGTATGTTTGTAAGGATTTAAAAATACCTATTCTTTGACATAACAAGTAATGCTTATAACAAGCAAATTCAGTCGGTCCCATCTTCCTCGTAATAACCAAGTCCGACTGTATAATACATCCCCTACGGCTCGCATTATTCGAATCTGGCTTGTTGAAGGTATAGGTTTAGGAGTCATTGTCTAGGTTAAGTTTAACTATATTTCATGGGATTCAATCTTTTTCGATTCGCTCTACTTCCCTTTTATACCAAACTGTCAGCGACCTTTCGCCATATTTAAAAAATATATTTAGTGTGATGTAAAACCGAGGAAAAAGCATGTCATACCATTTGTCTGGCTGGCATCCCAGACCGCAAACATGGCCGAATACCGTAATCCATTTTCTAAACGTAGGAAGTTTTCTTTTTCGTGGTGTTTGTTTTCCAATTTTATTAGCACTGTTACGACTTGCGTTTTATTACCAGCTTGGTAGCGATCGCTTGGGTTTGTCAAATAAACATATCAATGTGTTTTTCTTCCATACGGTAGTGTAAATAACGTATTTAGATTTACGGTATCCATAAAGTTGATTACTATTTAAAACAAAACTTTTATTATTACAAAAGGTTTCGAATAGATAGCATGCGAAATTGGAAGATGTTACCAGAAAGTGAAAATCCGTTTCACGGGAGACTAAATCAGGGAAACACCTACCAAACAGTTTGTTTAAAACATATTTGTCTGTTATAACTAGTATAATTATTAAAGTCTCGTATTTTTGTCGGGTCCTATGGCGCAGCGGTTAGCGTTGTGGGCTTCCGTGCCTGACCTCACGGGTTCGAGTCCCAGTACAAACCGTATTTTTTCGATGGATTTATCGATTCCTGTTCGAAGGCATAGGTGTTTATCAATGGGTTCGTCATCACAGTCACCGTAGTCTAGTGGTATGAGCATAAACTAGGGATTGCTATAACGGTATATTCGAAACTGCAACCCAGCATTCTTGGTGTTTTTCAATACTGAAATATCTCTTTTGAAAATACCTGTATTTCGGTATTGAAAATCAACCAAAATCGAATTTTACACGCATATAAATATGAATGAATATTTCAACGCTTTATTTGTTTCTTTTATTGAATTATTGTGTGCACGTCATTACTGGAACCGTTTAACGATGATGACGGTAAATTAATTCGGTTCCCATTAGTAACCAATTAGTTAACCGTGTCGCCTGTGCCTTTTTGTTTCTCTTTCGTACTAATGCTGTGTAAATATTCTCGTTAGATTATAAGCCGGCGTGCGTCGTATACATCGCCATAAAGGTGCGCTCGTAAATATTTGACCCGTTTCAATTTGCATAAGGGTATTATTTCGCCTACGCCCATTATTGTATCAGGTATCAGGTGTAAACAGCCGAACTTTACAACATACGGTGTAAGTGTACGAATGAAATCTTCATTGGTTGGCAAAACGATGTAGGAATTTGAAATGAAGCACTGCAAAATACCTAAAAACACATACAATATATATTCATATATATCGACTGTGAAAGGAAAAAAGGCGTAACCCATAGTTTTTTCAAAACAGCTTTTTTTCGATGATCACAATGTTTACTACTTTGTACACATTATATCAACGTAATATAATCTGAAAATGCCGAACTAGTATCTAAATAGTTATATCTTTTAAGTTTGAAAAAGGAGGGTCTGTGAAAATTGCGATCACGAAAAATGACTTAAATGGTTTTTCCTAATAAATATATTAATTTAAAATTAGGTAATTAATGTCAATGAAAAAACCAGTTTGTGAGTCTCCGTGCACTTCAAAATTGTGTATATTTCATAATTTGACTTTGGCCCAAAATCATCAAAAAACGATTTTGTGTCTCCTATAAAAAATGTTATGTGTGGGTTACGTCCTTTTCCCATTCCACAGTCGATATATACATAACACATCATTTAAAAAATGTAATGATGACATATGAAGCAAAAATTATGTTTTATGTTGCGGTTGATTTTCTGTGTCTCATTGTGCAGGCTTATGTTTGTACGATTAAATATATTACCACTGTTGTTGCAAGTGATATAACATTCTCCCGAATGAATAAAAACTCATGGGTTCATCTGCGACTGCCATCTTGAGCGCTTTGGCGCCAATTACGCGTCCATTTGTTACCGTGGAGCACTTCGCGCGGGAAAAGAGCACTCGGCGCCTCAAATACGTCACCAGTGCCACTTGTTGAAGGCGTCCTCAATTATTATTACGCGCGCCGTTGCACTTCAACCGTGTTATAAAAGCTGCAGTATGTTAAAGAGGTTTTTTTTACAAAGCATACGCGAAACAAGACCGATTTGACCGTGTAGAATAAATACATTTTGAATAAAAAAGTATCCTTAAACATTTGGTTAATTGTACACATTAAAAAGCTTTTCGTGTTTGTTTTACATACATACATTTTAATCGAAGACACAACGGCAATAAAAATAATCTCTGCTCGGCTTTTCTACGAAAATGAGGACGGAGGTGAAGGTTGAAAAAAACCATGCCCAAAATCAAATTCATCAGTGATAAGATCGGATCTCACCGGCCTAATAAAATTATTGGCAAGCACTTAATGATATTTAAATGTATGTAACATATTTTCGTAACTATTGGGTGGTAATTATAGATAACAAAAACAGCTGACTACAGAAGTTCAATAGAAACTTTGCTGGCCTTTGATAGGACGAGAAATCTGTGACTGTAGATTAAAAATACATAAATTTGAATCGTTCAAACTATCTACATTCTCACAGATTTGAACATAGAACAAAGAACTTGAACTGACAAGCATCAGTTCAAGTTCATCCGTGCACTGGAACGCCTGAAGATGCCGAAATGCGAAACCCGGGTCGTTAGTGAATAGTGAAATCTGTGAGAATGTACATAGTTTGAACGATTCAAATTGAATATTGAAATTTCACCAAGCACCTTCAGTCGAAATCTTAAATTATAAAAATACATACATCATATTTTATTGAAAATGATATATTAACGTCATTATATAGCATAAAATCTACGCTACATTTGGGTAGAAGTGTTAACTCCATTTTTAACCACAAACAATGTTATAGCGGTTAAACAAATGGCCGTATGTTAAAATCAAGTAAAAAGACTTGATTATGTTCCAAGCAGCTATATTTTTGTTTTATTTAAAAATCTATTCATTAGTAACATTATTGTAAATTAAAGAAATAACACAACAAATTCTTTTAAATACCCATGCTATAACAGTGTGAAATGTTTAATATTTTTTAAATGCTGATATCTCATTTTCAATAAAAATGATTTAAAAACATTTACACTAAAGCATCAGAAATGTACCTGGCTACATATAACTTATACACGAGAGCAATTTAAGAATTCTGCCATTTGCAATTTACAAATTATTGTATGCATATATTTTTATCGTTTTTTTAGATCGCAAAAGGAATTTACTTGCAATTTTTGTGATATGTGTATGTATACACTATTGGTATATTTTTTTCCATATCCGGTCCCTGTACGGAGTATATGCTCATCACAAAGATTCTTCCAAGATTCTCTATCCCCCGCCAGCCTTTTTGCTTCCTCCCAGGCCATCCCAACGTCCCATAGCTCCTCTGAGTACATCCTGTGAATGGTCATCAGTGGCTTTCCACGATGCCGGGATCGATCTGGTTGGTAGAAGAGACAGGCAGGTTTCAGACTCCATTGAGGCTAAAACAACACATGTATACAATAAATAAGTGAAATGAAAATAAAAACATATTAGTAAAACTAGCCATGTTTATTATACAACGGGCTTTCTGCTTTAAAACAAATCTTGCAATATTAAAAAAAAATACATATTATGCTGAAATAATAGTTATGAAACGATAGCGTTGTCCAACCGCGTGCTCTTTTGTAAAATAAGAATAATAAAAACCAGCTGCTATTCTAAAAATAGACAAATATCCTCACCACGTAGCAACGTGTTTTCAACTATTTCGCAAGATAATAGAGTAATGGCGAATTTTATTATTTACGAATCAAACAGATCATATCGTAAAAATTAAATTAGGATTATTCGTTATTTACGATTGATTTTTATTGCGTCAAGAAATAAACAATTGTTAGAATGATGTTTCCGGTGTGTTTCTAAAAGCCCGGATCGTAGCTCGTAGCGAAATTTACCTGCCGTAGAGGGCCTTCGTACAGTGTAGTGCAGCCACTCTACGAATTCACCGACCAGCGCATATCGATCGAGGTTTTATTGCTGGGACTTTCCTTGAATCACCGCTGTTTTCACATTAATTGTTTTACAACTCATAACACCACGCCCCTATCGTAGTTCACAATTGAGTAGTTTGGGATCAAACACGCCCAAATTCAGTAAAATATATATGTATATATATAATATATCACTGTGGTATCGGAGTACTGACTGATTCAAAAGAATATATTATCGGTTTCTCTAATTTCTCTGTATGATAATTTGCCATTCTTCTTTTGGTAATAAAAGTTACTGAAAATACATTGTAATTAGCCGCATTTTATTAATTTTCAGATATAAAAATATTACCCAAAACTGTCTTAGGTTTTTATAAGAAAAGTTTGTTTTTCTCTCTTCATGAAAAAGTGGATCTGGTCATTTTTTTTAAATCTCAAGCTTATCAATTATCGTATTCGAATTGATTAAATATCAACATTATACTTCAACTCATTCTATTAAAACTATTATATTTGAAATATTACCATTTTTATTAAAGTTTTTAGTGTATTTGTTTCAATATTAACACCCGATGAAGATATTTTGAGAGAATGAGGATCATGGCATTTAAAAACTAGTTGTTAGTAGATTTCACCATAAGATAAATAACAGCATTTTCGGAAACAAAGGCGATATTGAAACTGATTTTTTGCAATTTGTTTACTTTTCAAGAGGTTGGTATTTTATGTTGAAGGGTTGACGGCGACAGAGGTTGGTTCGAAATATCGCTCGGACAAAAATTTTCGTTTGATAATGATCATTCAGACATTATAACACCATTAGTAAAACAGTCATATTTCGGCAATACGAATATTCTTAATAAGAAATTAATTTGCTTACGAATGACATAGAATTGTGGACTAAAGAGGTTATTTTTTAACCTATTGAAGGAGTGGACTATAACTATGTATTTTTTATTATTTAAAACTATTTGATTTTCACTTTTTAATAGTCATTATTTGCTGTATACATTTTTTATCTTGGGAAAACACCGTGTTTTGTTAAATGGTGAATGTCCGTCGTTCCGAGAATTTTCACTACTCTAACTAGATGGCTGCCACAGACGAGATATCTCTTCAATAATTAATTAAATTAATAATTGCAAATTATAGTCGGCGTGCTAAGTAAAAAACGTCTTTTTTTCTACGGCAGCTAAAACTCTTAATACTTTTGATGATTACTAATATTACCAGCAATGTAATTAAATGGTATATTTATACTTACAACTCATTCTTTGCTTCATCAGAATTTGGTCAGAACTAATAGACATCGTCTTTTATTAGTGAGAAAAATACAACGCTTAAATAAATAAAATCACCCTGTCAATCAGTGTCTGAATTATTCACGATTCTCTCGCAAAAGTTTACATGAAATGTACCTTACTTACTTGTAAAAAAATAACCGTAACACGATTTCGTTGAAGGGCATTGGCATATCCAATATAATCAAATTGAGTGGGATCGTTAAGGATTTTTCTCCTTCAATTGTTACATACGATGCGAGACATTGTAGTCAAATTAATTGAATTGTAAACTAGTCATGGACCAAAAGAAGTCTTAGGAGGAACTGTTCTAACCGCTATTTTATTTTTGTTTAAAAAAAAAAACGGTTTTGTAGAGCTAAAATCTTATTCTAATGTACGTATGATGTATTTATTGTGCGTACTAAATTTGAATCATTCAAATTATGTACAATCACACAGCTTCTGTCACTAATGACCCGGGTTTCGCCTTTCGACATCTTCAGGCGTTCAAGTGCACAGATGAACTTGTTCAGTAAAAAAAAGTATCGTGCTTATATAAGAAATAAATGTATCACTTAGCTTAACGCCATTGCTGGTGAAATGGATTAACCCATGGTTATATTATATACCAGTCATGAAAACATTCGTCATGTTTATTATTTTAAAAAAATATTACATTTATAAAATCCTCTTTTTTTTTTTGTTTGTCGACCGGTTCAATCTTGCAATTGGTGGCTAATTATTTTCTTATAAAAAAATAATTACACAGCTGAACAAGTTTCATTAACCCTCCAAGGACGAGCGTGACCATATGGTCACAGTAAACACCGTTGTCTATTGATCCCACTATTCATCCTTTTTCTACCTAAATATCGTTGCTTTCACTCATATTTGGTTAAGAAGGGTACATACTTCAGTTAGTCATCAGCCGCAGGGACAGAAACGGCCACCAAAAGCACATGCGATTTTTTGGATTTCAGTTTTTTTTAATGGACTTTTTGAAACTGTTAATTTTTTTTTTATCAAAAAATCAAATTATTTACAGTTCTTTTGCTAATATATTTGTATTGAAATTATGTTGATATAAAGAGGTCAAATTGTAAATATTTTTAAAAATTTCACGTTTAGCTATATTTCAACCCCGAATGTTTGCGTGCCCATACTGTCACGCTCGTCCTTACTATTGTCCGTACACAATATTACACGGTAATAAAAGGATGAGCATGACCATATAGTCATGCGGGGTTTCTATAAAACGACTTTGCGTTTTTTTTTATTTTGTTTAGAATAAAAGTTATCCGTATGGCTTAAAAAATATTTTTTTATCGATAAAAAGCTCTTGTCTCTGGAGGGTTAACAGAATTTTCAAACAGATGTTTTCATAATAATTGTAAAGAATTGGTCTCGTATACATTCTGATGTTGATCATAAATATTGATATCGAAAACACCTGTGTGGTTCAAAATAATGTATTTATTTTCTCGATACTTTTAAGTAGTAAACTAACAGTCAACATTACTATTCTATAAATAAATATACCTCTCTGTTTTACTGAGATGTTTTACAATTAATTTGTACATAATAATATAAGTAATTCATTTTAAATGTGAGGGAAACAGTTGTAAAGTATGATAGAGAATAATTTCGACTAAACCCTGCCATAATATTTTACCACCAAGGACTTCAGGGGATATCCTTCAATATAAAATTACGTAGGACAAATATTTTACAGTGTTCAAAAAGCTTATTAGAGGAAGTATTAAAAGAAAGGAATCAAAAAACAGTGACATTTTGCTTATTTGAGAGAAATTACTACAATATCTTAATTATAAGTATTTTACATTACAGCTGTTTTATTTAAGTACCTTGTCATCAACTCGAAGAGAAAATATGTCACAAACAGCCATGCCCATGATATCCAATGTTTAATTTGAAATAATAATATTTTGATATTGATTTTGAATTCGGGACTACCTGATTGTTAGAGTAACCTAACAACTAGTCAGCAGTGGTCTACATTGAGTACAACACTCGCCGGTCGAAAATGGATACATACAGATACTATTATATTGTTATACATCGATGTTCAAAAGGTTAAACTTTACGAACTGTCATCTTGTGTTACTGCGTAATGCAATATTAGACGACGTCTTCTTAAACCTTCTTCAGAACCTTCTGAGCTTATGGGATTTCCTTGGAGTGACGTTTTCCGCCGTTAGTTTCTGCTGTGCGCCCCCCTCCCCCACAGTTGTCCATGTTGTTGTTTTCTCTCGTTTTGCGTACTCCGTGTTGGTTCTTTTTCCTCCTCTCCGCCCCTTCGTCTGGCGGTCGTTTCCCAAGTTAACGAGCTTTTTTTTTAGTCGCCAATGCTCGTCTACTGCTGATAAAACTTTGTCGTGAATATGTTTGAAACTTTACCGGCGGGGTGAAACCCAGCCATCCATATCTTCCACGGCCGTAACGTATAACGTGATAGCAGAATTCGGAGTAAATTATTACGCCTTACACATTCATAATAATTTATTTAATTAATTCGGTATTTGTTTTAGTATATGATTGCGAATATTATACTTAAATTGACTTGTAACCGTAAACTACTACGAATTAATAAATCTCCTACTATTAATAAAAACACAATATTCCTTTGTACTTCATTCCACTTTATTTAATAGGTCAGGACCGATTTCGCTCATTGCGAGCATTGTCAACTGACAGTTCTGAGAGTTCAGCATTGACAACTGACATTGTCAATCAGTTGACAATGCTCGCAATGAGCGAAACCGGTCCTGACCTATTAAATAAAGTGGAATGAAGTACAAATGAATATTGTGTTTTTATTAACATAATGCCTTTCCACCAAGTATTTACAGTGAACACCCTAAAAGTAATCTCCTACTAACTCACTCACCTCAACCTTTGAAATGTAGTGGTAATTACTTTACTGGCGTTACACAGATAAGATGGATCTGGGCTCAAATCCCGGCATGGTCAATATCATATATAAATGCTAATAAAAATACAATATTCCTTTGCACTTTATTCCACTTTATTTAAAAAAACGAATGGACCGGTTTCACTCATTGGGAGCATTGTCAACCTGACGGTCAGTTGATAATGTTCGCAATGATTGAAACCGGACTTGGCCTTTTTTAAAAATAAAGTGAAATAAAATACAAAGGAATATTGTGTTTTTATTCATATAATGCCTCTCCACCAAGTAATGACAGTGAGCACCCCAAAGTGTTAATTTAAATTTTACAATTTTGGACATGACCGTTTGCTGTTGATGTAATCTGTATTGTATTATTTGTAAAATAATAATTAGCATCAATGTGTTGTTTATTCGCAAATATCTTTACATCATATACTTCTCAAAGAGGCGAAACACGTGTCACAATTTGTAACACATCCTGTGAGATGTATTTTTTTAAAAAATATTTAGTAACCACCGAAAACATCCAAAATATTTTCGTATTTATTTTTGTCAAGGATACCAACATTAATTAACACACATCAACTTTTAATGCCTAATCCTATTTAACAATATTCTCATTTATTATGAGAAGATAATTAATAATAAAATAAAGCCGCTCTGAATATATACGAAGTTATGATTGATTTTATATTCATTATTCATCTATGTAAAATCGGATTATAATAAATTACGCGAAATTGCTTTTACAATATTTTAAAATTCCTTAGTAAAGTGTTTCCACGACTGAAATTATTTTTAACTTCGATTTACTGAACGTATTGAATAAACTTCCATAATGTATAACTTAAAAGCTTTTTTTATAACAGACGCATAATTCGCCAGCGTATCTAGTGATTTTATTGTAGGAGTTTCGTTTAAATAATGTTGGGAAAAGTCATTATTGGTTTCAAAGTTGTTTTATAATTTAAATGAGTTACGAATTGATCGAATTTCAATAATTATTATTGGGCGAACGCTGAATTGAATTTGTTTTTTTTCTAATGTAAAATTAAATTTGACACCTTTTTTACTTTTACATATTTAAAAGCTTTACGAATAACCTAACAATTGGAATACATTGGAATAACCAATTTGAAAAATTTGATATATTTCGACAGTTTCTATCTTTTATTTTTTGTAAATTACGAGTTCCACTGTATAATATGCATTATAACATACAATAATACATACTTCGTCTAAATGTTAAATGAATACTTAACAATGTTAATATTACGTTGTTATTGGATAATAAAAGATACACGCGAAACAATTTAATTAACAGAAAACAACACCATGAATAATTTCAAATTGTCTCATTTTGTATGGGTCTGGGATATGATTATTTGTTATAGTGACCTTCAATTGTTTACTGTACATAACCAGTAATTTAAGCAACGTGCAATATTACCTCTAGTCACCCCTTTTCTACCCTTCATAATCACAACAATAATTTAATTAAAAAGCAGAAAGGTGTGACGTCCAATTGGAAAAACATTTCATATTTTTTCAAATAATTTACAGTTGAGTTACAAAGCTCAAAAAAGTTTTCAGCGTGTCACGTTTTTTTTGCACGTTACTAATCAAATAATTCACAACTCGCACATAATAAATACTTTTTAGCTTGTCTACGTCTGCTCTTTCTGCAATTTGTAAACATAAGTTAAAAGGACCGATGACACTGGAGGAGTTAGCCGAATTCAAGTCGTTCGGACTCGAATTGACATTGACGAAACTTCAGATTTTATTTTGTTACATATTATATCGTGCTTACATAAACCAATTAAAAACATCAAAAACACTTATCTTTACGGTTACTACTGATTATGTGATAATTTACATGCACAATTCGTTTCTATATAGTAGCTACGCAAAATTTAAGTCATATAATTTAATAAAAATAATAAAAGATTTTTAGTACTTTTTCCACATAAAATTTATTTGATCAGGACCGGTTTCGCTCATCGCAAGCATTATCAACTGATAAGAAAAATATATAAACAGTGCTATTTATACAAGTTAAATTTAAATAAAAGGTGTAAGCAACTACTAACAATGAAAAGGATTTACAAATTACATTATAATTACACAAAATTAAAATGCTTAACACCTATAACATACAATTATTTCATGTGGAAAAAGTACTAAAAATCTTTTATTATTTTTATTATAATGCCATTCCACCGAGTATTGACAGTAAACACCTTTAAAGTGATCTTATAATTTATCTTTAAATAGTTTTAGTTTTTCGACGTATAGGCAATGGTGCTCATTACTTGATGTATGATAACTAGGTATGTTAACACCGACGTAAAAAATAATGACATGAAAAAAAACGTATCGTGCATCAATTATAAATTTCATTAAAATGCTTGTGATTTATATTGTTCCATTTCAAAGTAGTGAGCGCATTTCAAGCCCAATTTCATGTGTTAAACTTTTTAATGTAGTAGTTTTGTTTCGAAATTCTTTCATGCTCATAGCAACAAAAGGAAATTTGTGTTTTTTTTATTATTATTTGGTGAACATTATAATCGCGGGCGTAGAACGTTATTCTACGTATCGGCTGGCTTTTGTGAAAATGCCTACATATGTTTCCATTTGTTGAAATCGATATTCCCTAAAATTGGTCCATTACTTCTTATTATGACTGCTATCTTCACACATATGACGAGACAATGACTAAGAATCGTTTTAGAACGTGAGCAGTTTTGCTCGGCGACCCGACACTGATTTTATTTTTCGTCTAAAACTAATAAAACCCGTGAACACGACCCCTAGCAACATGACAATGATTTTCTTGTGTATTATCTGTGTATATGCAGTGCTTTTTTCCCCATCTAACGCGGTGGGACGGCGATCCGGCACCCTTTTTCTTGGCATTTTTAATGCTTCAAATCAATATTCGAAAACTTTTATATTTTTACAAACAAAATTTGGCTGTTCTATCACGTGAATTTCATCTGTAATAGTTTTGTCATTTTTGTTCATCAAACTTTTCTATCCTTCAAAATAATATACATTGATCAGTACTCAGAGAATGACAAGGCTTCCGTGACGGATCTCACAGATTCGAGTCCCGGTACGAATATCATATTTTTTAATTTAAAAAAAAACTTAAAAAGTAAAAAGCGTTACATTAAGTGAGTTCCGGTACCTATTTTTTTCCAAGCACTGTATATATGTATCTATGCGCATGTGTGTGTAAATGTATGGATATAGTATGTAGAGAGGTTAATATGATGCAAATGAATGCTTATGGTGTATCCATGAACTGGCTTCACCAAGGATTTCTAGCCTCTGTAGCGATCACGCCCTTCCGTCGGCAACGATGATCAGGGAATGCAAATGACCAAAACATTAGCGATGAAGGAGACTCTAAAAACGTTAACGCTACGCGCCCTAGTACTTACAGATCCATAAATTTGATATAAAAAACGATGTAATGTCTGCATTCAGGTAACGAAGTCAGTGTAGTTTTTCAGTCACCATTGTACATTTATGTTATTACGTACAATCTGGGGCTGCCTTCAACTTACGGCGGCGGGCGAGCAGCTTCGTTGCTCTGCTGTCATCAATTCGCCGATTTTCTTTCCCCCCCTGTTTTGTTTACCTGGCGTCCCCTTTCGACCGTCACCGCAGAAAAGCAGAATCGCCTGAATTTGTGTGTACTTCGTTTTTCTCTGTAACGTTCTAGATTTGTGTGTTTTTTTTTACTGCCGCTATCCAGTGTATGTTATCAAAGAAATGAAATCTACGAGACGTACTGTACCAAATGGACAATCGATTGCTGTATACTGGTGACGTGTGTAGCTGACAAAATTTCGGTATTTAATTAATATACTATTTTGAGATTTATAACTGACCTTCAATATTAAATTTGAATCGTTTAAATTTACATTCACACAAGTTTTCTCACTAACGACCCGGGTTTCGCCTTTCGGCATCGTCAGGCGTTCAAATGCACAGATGGACTTGAACGTGTGTGTGTGAATGTACAGAATTTAAACGATTCAAATTTACTATTGAAGGTCAGTTGTAAATCTGAAATGATATTGTTCTGCTGTACGATCCGGGTGAGTTCAAGTTCATTCGTGCACTTGAACGTCAGATAATGCCGAAAGGCGAAACCCGAGTCGTCATTGATAAAACGTGTGGGAGTTTTTCAAAATTTTAACGATTCAAATTAAATATTGTGTTATTTAAAAAAAAAAAACGCCTTTGAGTAGCTTCTGGGTCACCAAATGTCACTTTGTGACCCAACAGCTTTTACCCTGTGAGTTCACCGATGAATGGTATTTTTATGTGTAAACTATATTACTAATATTCATCTTAAAATTAGTAACACGTGTTTCGCTTACGAAAATCAATATGTGGTGTGTAAAATAACTGATACATATCTAATTACGACATTCGCTTCCGACGAAAGTATGACTTTAAATATGCTTCAATTCATTAAGACTTACGAGTCCTATAAAATAATATAGTTACTACGGCGAAAGATTTATGTGAACTCACGTGTACTGGCGTATCCTAAAGGCCGTAGTTTTATTTACCTGCCTGATCATTTAACTGCTTTAATGCTCCTCGTTTAATTGACGCAGTAAACATAAATTCGGTCTCGTCAGATTGAAAACCTTCTATGATGGAAACGTGCCTTTGCGCCAACGCTGCAATATACCCATGCAAAGTAATCCGCCGTGTCGCGAACCAGTAAAATTTGAGCTAATCAATACGCGGGAAATGCTTTCTACGGCATATATTTTCAATACTTACACAAGGCTACGATGATCGAAACATGCATTAATGTTAGGTGTATTTCCATAATAATGCTGGATAGCGAAAATAATTACACACGTGAAATCATGCTGTGCGGTTATATTTAAAAACAATATAAGTATATGGCTGTACGGCTCGCGCTCTGCGGGGCGTCGTGTAAAGCGTGCATATCAAACACATGATCTGCGAATACAGGAGTCCTGGGTCCCCAGAGAGTGTACATGCACGCACGTCGTGGACCCTAGACGCGACACGATTAATAACAGCAGTAAAAATATCACAATCAACACGTCATTTTCAGTTCTACAAACCCAAAATTAGTATATAGAGGAAATACAAAATTATAACGTTCGCTGCGAAGGTGTTGCTCATTAACTCTCGCGGCGCGGCGACCAGAAAAATACTTCTCGGCCGATGGGGGTCTTTTAGGGACCCCAGTGGTTTCCTCATTATTGGCCTTATTCTTATGAATTTCAAAAAAATAAATAGTCTAAGAGCTTTAAAATATCTCTCTGCATCATTCCTCATACATTTTTTTTTATAAAAATCCGTGGTTTTTTAATAAATAATCATATTTTAAGTTGCGCGTAAAATATACGTCGTTTCAGTGCAATTATCAATGTGCTACTGGCGCTCTTTGCTTAGCGGCGTTCAGCCTATTATCTTACGAACGATCGCTGATAAGCGGGCGCTTATCTCTTATCTTATCGTATTTATATAAACTACAAAAGGTCCAAAAAAACTATGATATAAGAATACCTTAATTATAAACATTGTATCACCCATATTAAAATAGATATTTAAGAAAATGTGGGTATTGGGGTCGCATTTCTTGAGCTTAGAACCGGAAAAGTTAATAGCCGGGCTCTGATACTGTCCGAACATTTATCTATCTGAGAATATGACCGATGTTTATTAAATAAGAGTATGTATATAATGTCGGGTTCGTGGCGAAGTGGTCAACGTCGTTTGTTTCCGACCTTCCGTGGCGGATTTCACGGGTTCGAGTCCCAGAACAAACAGTATTTTTTCAACCGACTTATCGATTTCTGTTCGATGATCTAAGTTAAGTGTTTGTGATGTTTAAAAAATGCCTTACCACCATTTCAATCCTAAAATCAACGGGGCGTAACGCAAGCGATTATTTAACCACTAGCCCTGTCCTAGTCTTATTCTTTCTCTCTTCTATAAAGAGTAGACAAACTTATCTTGAGATACCTCCATTAGGACGCCATACGCTCCACATTGGGAGTGGGAACAGACTCAAAAATAAAAATAACATATACTCACATTAATTTCTTGTGTATTGCCGTCGACATTTATCGTTGTATGTTATCCTCGAAGTAATACTGTCGATTAATTGCTTTTCCTAAGTGTTTTTTGCTCGGTTGCCTTCAAGCGATGAACTATACTCGAGTGACATAAACAACATAAACTTAATAAGGTTTTTGTGAAACGTAGAACATTATATTGCTTCTTCGTCTCGTAATAGAGGTCTTTGTTGATCGTCATTGTCAAATATGATGTCGGATTGAAAATGAAATTCCACGAAAAATAAGAGAATAAATAAATACAATATTTTCCCTCGATAAATCCCGCTGGGAAATCGATCAAATCAACTTTGGTATTAACTTTTGTGTGATTCCTTTGTGTTGTGTGCGGGTTTCTCGGTTCATATTAGCTTCGAAAAGTATCGACGTCCTCTCTTTTGGTCTCATATATTATATTAAATTGACGTTTTTGAAATTTTGCTATCTATACGAGACACACGGTCGGGGCACTAATTATTTCGGTGATTATAATACACCCGGTCTTCGTTTCGCGCGATTTTTTTGACGGCGCCATTCCTTTTTTTTTTTCGCATTTACAGTTACAACAGTTACAGCCACTGGAAATGCAGAAATAAATCCAAAACCGTGTAACGAAATTTATCGTCATGAGAAATATTTTTTCTCAGACAACAAATCCAATGTTATAATAATAATCGACTCAGATCAAAAGCATTTCATCAAACGGGTCAGGACAAAATTCGATACGTTCGTTCAAAAAATTGCAAAACGATTCCACCTATTCCGCAACCGACAGTGACAGCAGTAAATAACACATCTTTTTAAAAATTGAATACGTTTATTTACATAATTTACGTATCTGTTTCTCATTGTATTTTTGTAATTAACAAAGTAATTAATGGTTATGTACTATTTTGCGCGAATTTTAGTTTTTTCATACTTTTGTATGCGTTATTTTAATTTTTAGAACCAGTTTGGAAATTATATAAATATGAGATTTTCCCGCAACGGGCCAACATAAATAAGCTCTTTTGTATACGCAACGTATGAAAAATAGTTTTCATTGAAATTGCATTTAATACTACTCACAGTATGAACAATACAATATGTGTGAACCTATGTAAGCTAATTTGAAGTAGGTCATCAAACACAACATACGTTGAATTGTCGGCATAAGTTATCTGGAATCTTCTCTTTGCATTCCCAAGAGCGCTGTGTGGTGGCATTATAATATTGTTTATAGCACCGTAAACGTTTTCAAATTTACTCTTGGCAGTATAGCATGTTAATAAAATTTCAATTTAAATTCTCGTAAATGTTAAAAGCCGTGTCCTGATTTTTCTATTTAAGATATTATCGGGTGCGTGGCGCACTGGTCAACGTCGTTGGCTTCCATGTTCGTTGGTGATGAATCTCACGATTCCCGATTAATCGAAAGGCACGGGTGTTTGCGATGCCTAAAAATTCCGTCCTGCCCTTGCAATCCTAAAATAACGGGGCGAAGCGAGTGCGATAACTTAACCACTACCCTTTTTCTAGTACAATCCTTCTATCCCTACTACTTACCCTCTTCGAAAAAGAGCGGTTGTGAGACTGAATAACACACAGTTGTAGTAGAAAAAAAACTTTGTTGAGATCACTCTAGTGCAGGGTTTCCCAAACTTATTTTGCAATAGAACACGCAAATCTGGAAATGTTAACAGGACACAGCTTATTTTTTAAAGTATGGTAATTCATGATAGTAAAAATATTGAAAAAATATATGTATGTTATTAAATCACTTATTATTTATTAACTAGTTATTTTTAAAATGTGTAACATAAAAATATAAGTAAATAAAGCTCTTATAAAGCTCTCAAAATATCCGCATGTACCTACATATTTGACGTTTTAAACATCAGTGAAGATTTACAATCACTCGATTTTTAAAATAAAATAGAAGATTTTTAATATAAAATAGAATGGCAATATACACTGCAACACATAATAAATGTGTTGCAGCGTATATTGCCATTCCAAATTTTCGCGGAACACCTATTTAGGTCTCACGAAACACCAGTGTTCCGCGGAACATAGTTTGAGAAACCCTGCTTTAGTCGATGGCCATATGCTACACATTGGGAATAATAATCATTTTTATATTGCGTCGCGCAGTATACTTACAATTGTTTTTGTGACGCTCGTCTTATAGCGGAGAATTTATTCGACTTAGCTTATTATAATTATTTTTCAATATTTTAAAAATCTTTTTTACCTGTCAGTCACCTCTTAAAAGAATCTCAAAAAATAAAATACCGAAAACCTGCATGTATTTTGTCTTTACTTATTAATAATTTTCTATAAATATTTTCGAATCCGGTCCAAAATTTGAATATTAACAAAAGCTTAGAAATATTATTCAATTTATTATCTTATCTTTCTTTTCTACATAAACAGCATTTTTACAGTCAAAATCCAAACTCTTTTATTGTCTTACGTGGATGTTGCTGTATTTCTTATTTGTAATTATGCAGTAGCTAGAGTATATATATATATATTTTTTTGATAATGTTCTGTTTTTCTGTTGGGGGTGTATGATGTGGGTGAAGCTACCTACAATGTTCGAATGATTTATTCGTAGACCATTTCCAACAACCGTAACTCATAAATAAGCACAATGGCCAAGTTAGCTTTTCCATTTTCCCAAGTCTTCTTTGAATATTCATTGTTCATACCTAGTTACCCCGCCTCAGATGTATTTCGTTTACATAATGTTGCGCTAGATAAAAATTCGAAATAAAATATGGACCGCTTTATACGTTTTGCAATAAATCATGGTCATATGAATCTAGGTCAGGAACAGAGAAAATGCACCGGAAATGTGAAAAGTCCGTTCTGAATAATTCTTTTTGATTTAGCTACCTTCAAAACATTAGTGTCCAAGAAAATTTTGAACATATTTTACAATGTATATAATTTCAACGCATTCAACTGACCTACATACAATTTTACCACTTTTTTTTTGTAACCATGCCGGTTTGTCGGGTCCATGGCGCAGCGGTTATCGGTGTGGGTTTTGGTGCCGGATCTCACGGGTTTGAGTCCCAGTACGAACAGTATTTTTTCGATGGATTTATCGATTTCTATTGATGTTTGTGTTGTCTAAGAAAAAATCCGTCCCACTCTTTTTCGATCCTGTAATAACTGGGTGTATCGAGAGCTATTAGTTAACCTCTAGTCCTGCCCTAGCCTCATCCTTCTATCCCTTCTACTCTCTTTGAAAAACAGAAGTTGAGCGACTAGTAACAAACAGATTTCGTAGAAAAATTCTGTTGATATACCTCTTCATAAAATATTTTCCCACCCTTGCAATCCTAAAATCAACGGGGCGGCGTAGCGCGAGCGATTATTTAACCACTAGCTCTGTCCTAGCCTTATTCTTTCTCTCTTCGAAAATGAGTAGAAAATACTTTCGATGGTTTCGGCGGTAACTATGTGGAAGTTTATTTTAATATGAAATTTAAATTAACTTTGATTATTCCACGTATTGTGTAACTAACTGTGACTCGTGTTTCGCCTCTTTCAGAGGCATCTTCAGACTTACTTAGAGGCGAAACACGTGTCACAGTTAGTTACACAATACGTGGAATAATCAAAGTTAATTTAAATTTTATATTATGAGAAGAAAAACTTATCTTGAGACACCTCCATTAGGAGGGCATATGCTCCACATTGGGAGCGGGCATGGATTAAAAAATATATGTTAAAATAAATCTCTTTCAAGGTGAACTGTCAATACTTGACCGAAAAGGCTTTATAATAAAAATATAGGACACTTTTTTACGCATTCCATATTTATTTAACTCTCGCGGCTCGTAGACTAGAAAAATACTTCTCGGCCGATGGGGGTCTTTTAGGGACCCCAGTGGTTTCCTCATTATTGGCCTTATTCTTATGAATTTCAAAAAAATAAATACTTTAAGAGCTTTAAAATATCTCTCTGCATCATTCCTCATACATTTTTTTATATAAATCCGTGGTTTTTTAATAAATAATCATATTTTAAGTTGTGCGTAAAATATACGTCGATTCAGTGCAAATATCAATGTGCTACTGGCGCGCTTTGCTTTGCGGCGTTCAGCCTATTATCTTATGAACGATCGCTGATAAGCGGGCGCTTATCTCTTATCTTATCGTATTTATATAAACTACAAAAGGTCCAAAAAACTATGATATAAGAATACCTTAATTATAAACATTGTATCACCCATATTTAAATAGATATTTAAGAAAATGTGGGTATTGGGGTCGCATTTCTTGAGCTTAGAACCGGAAAAGTTAATATGATCAGGACTGGTTTCGCTCATGACGAGCATTCTCATTGACGATTGAGTACAAAAGTTTGTTATATTGTTGTAAATAATATGAATCATATTTAAATCTGAATTACCGATTTGAAAAAACCGTCTTTTGAAAACCGACGAGCCCTAGTCCAAATTGTAGATTTTTGTTATTTTCTTGAAAGCCCAGCGCGCCCCTACGATTTTTTCGTAGACTTCTGCCGACATCTATTCTAAGTATCTACGCCGCACGTAGTGGGTCTGTATATATTATGATTTGGGCAGACATTTTTATTTGAAACCTCGCGTTTTGTGATACTATTGTTTAGGATCCTCCGGAGGAAAACTTCTCATATTCTCACACTGGTATTTTAATATAAATTTGGATTATTATATATCACCAATTAAAATTTTAAAAAATGTACACAGAATTGTTATTTTAAAGCCAATTTATGTTTTTGTCATTCAGGTATTAATTTAATTTTTTTCTGAATATTTCACAGTTTGTTCTGGATATTTGAACATGAAATTGACATCTTTTTAAAAATGTTATTATCAGTTTAATAAATTGAAACATTTCCTGAACATGTCGTTTTCTTGATTTTTTTTTCTATGTACTTCTTGTAAAGCGATGTCTATTTTAAATATTCAATCTTTCTTACGCACTTTTTTCACGATCTCAAAAACGGGTCATAGTAGAAGAGATAATTGCTTAATACTCGCATTTTCTTACATAATTTAGCCTTTGCGATACGGTGATTGAGTGACTAAATCACAACATTCTCGTAAACGGCATCGGTTGACATGCTCCATTTGGAGTTAACCCTCTAAGGACGAGCGTGACCATATGGTCACAGTAAACACCGTTGTCTATTGATCCCACTATTCATCCTTTTTCCACCTGAATATCGTTGCTTTCACTCATATTTGATTAAGAAGGGTACAGACTTCAGTTAGTCATCAGCCGCAGGGACAGAAACGGAAACCAAAAGCACATGTGATTTTTTGAATTTCCGTTTTTTTAATAGACTTTTTGAAAGTGTTAATTATTTTTTTTATCAAAATATCAAATTATTTACAGTTCTTTTGCTAATATATTTGTATTGAAATTATGTTGATCTAAAGAGGTCAAATTGTAAATATTTAAAAAAAAAAATACCTTTAGCTATATTTCAACCCCGAATGTTTAGGTGCCCATATGGTCACGCTCGTCCTTTCTACTGTCCGTACGCAATATTAAACGGTAATAAAAAGATGAGCACGACCATATCGTCATGCGGGGTTTCTATACAGCGACTTTTCGTTTTTTTTTTTAAAATTTTCGTTAGGAATAAAAGTTATCCGTGATTTCAATTTGGCTTAAAATTATTTTTTTTTATCGAAAAAAAGCTCTCGTCTCTGGAGGGTTAATATGCACTACAACTACAATGGTCTGCTCTTCTAAAAATAAACATTACACTTACACATATTACATATACGCAAATTTAAAGGTGATTTAAAGATTTGATTGTTATATTTATTCATTTTTTTCATTCCATAGTGTTTACATTTATTTATATTTTGATTTTTTGATAATTGATTAAATTGAATTCGCGTATTTTTCGTAATATTTACATGTAATATTTCTGTATTGACAGTTTTTCTGCGAAATGTCAGTGACTTTTTATTCACCGACTCGAGTAGCTTTTTACATGGACTAGAGCTGATGACGCCGATAAGGCAGGTCAAGGGGAAATGCCACTGAACTAAAAACGTTCTGTCTGCGGACGAATTCGGTCCGGCCAGACAATCGATTACACATCATGAATTATGTATTACACAATTAAATGTAATTAATAATTGAATACCTGAATACCTGTAAAATTCACGTATATAAAAATGATAATGCCACGTGAGTATTGATTTTATCAAATATTTTTGTTTCATTTGAGAACAAAACAATATTTTTCTTATTCAATTAAACATGTCAGTTACACGACAGTCTGATACAAAATTTTCCATTATGATTGTTTTGTTATTTATTTAAATAATGCAAAATTTAGTTACTTAATATTTTCTCCGACATCATTTTTATTTAATAGAAAATACTTACTGATAACTATGTCGAAAAATATCAATGTTTACGTATTTTTTCTGAAAAAGTTACACACATTTTCTACTTGCCATTTAGTCTTTTTTTTAGTTCAGGTCGCTTACTGCTTTCATATTGTAAAAAAACATGCTTAAGAAGTTTTTACTGTCCTCCCTTGGAAACATTTATAATACACTCTGCGTGTACTGTTTACGTAGAGTAAAAATATAACGTACAATATAGCCGTATAAAATATTTACTATCGACTTGATTTCTTTTCAAATACCGATGAGTAAACATTTGATAAGAATTCAAAATAATATTTATGACATTCATTGTAAAGTTATTCATGTCTCAGATGGTATGCGCCTTTCCCACGCGTCTGGGCGAGACACACTTCGTGTCAATAAGAATACGGGGACGTGTTTTCACAATAACTATATGACTGCAGTTGACGTCTCATATGTTTATCTGACCTTATATGGGATTCCAAGATGCAGCCAGCCAATGCAATCCGTCGCGATTCGCTGTTAAATTTTGCCATGTATAGTATGACTCTTAATTATTATCATCTTCTTCTTTGTCGATATCTCCATTAAACGTCGTTACGTCGACCTCTTGAAAAGATTGATGATATTAACCTCTTATTAGTCAAGCCTAGGTTGTAAGTTGTTTAGTTAGTAAGTGGGTCTGCCGATATAAATATGTGGCCATGCAATGGTTACCGTTTGCCAAGTAATTTATAGGTTTAAATCACATTGTAATCGGGTGAATATATTAAATAATCAAAAACTTCGTATTTACATCTGAAGTGAATATTTTTTTCTAATCCTATTATAAATAACTAAATGAATTTTATTATAAGCCGACGAACAAATTAATTGATCGTTATCGAATTGAAAAGAAAATGACTTTTAACGAAGGGACAGTATGTTTTTGGGAATCACGCCGAAAAGGAATATTCGGCTCATTTGTAATAAATAATTATATCACCGACCCAGTTAAATTTTACATTGCTTGACGAAGTTTCTAATTTTCAGTCTGCTACAAAGTTTTCAACAGTTTGCTATTTAAAATAACGTGTACACTTTGTAACTCCAGCCAAACAGACATTTAAAATTTTGCAACTTTGTCTTTCAAAGGTCATATTTAAGTAATCCAATTAACCGCACAAAACAACTAACCGGTTTTTTTTTCAAACAAATAAACCGAGTTAAACCGGAACCATTTTCAAAAAACCGATCATAGTATTACATAAACAGATATTCCAAAATATAAGGCAATTTTTAAAATATTAACTAACAGGTGCATAAAATATATCCGCCACTTATGTGAAGCTTTTTGAGTACTATTGAAGTTTATCCAAACAAAAGTTTTTTTCTAAGCGAACTGCTTGATACTCAGTTGATTAACCTCTCTGTTCGAAGAGAGTAGGTATATTAGAATTGTGCGCGGAAAGGACTAGTGGTTAACTAATCGCTTTCCCTACACCCTATTATTTTAGGAGTGGAATGGAAGAAGAGAATTTTCAAACATCGCAAACAAGCATGGCTTCGAATGAAACAATATGTTCGCACTGAAACTTAATTTGGAAGGTCCGTCGCGGAAGTCAACGACGTTGACCACTGCTTCACGGACCCAACATATGAATAGTTGTATCAATGCACGTTGTACTTACGACCAAAGTAAGTTTTCAATAACCCCGGTTAACCGTGAAAAATAAACCTGGTTTTGGTTTTTTTTCAAACAGGCAATAAACCGGTTAACCGGTTTCAGTTTTAACAGTGTTGGAAGCCCTAGTCATATCGTCAACCAATATTCCAATTCTGTATGACAATCTTGAAAATAATGTGAATCGTTTTTCTTAGCTTAGTATTTATTTTTTAAAGAAATAAGAAACATTTGACGTTACATTCAGCAATGAATACTAAGTAAGCCTTCATTCAACTTGGATGAGTGTATATTGGCCCAGCATTATTTCTTTCTAGTAAATGATGTCGATTGTATGTACATATTTCAACATTCTCCGTGTAGTCAGCTCACTCCTTGGGGGCTTAAGGGGGCTGGTCCTCATCGAGAGGCTGAGTGACGTATCGCGCGTCGAACCTCGCTCCATTTCAATTGCTAATGCACTTTTGTATTTGCGATATATTTTATATCATATTTATTTTATCGAGTGGCGGCTTACGAATTAGGTGTTTTCACATTTACTTAGCGAAGGATATTAAACTTCCGTACTATTAAAAGTTTATGGTAAATATGCTTTACAGTAGTGTCTTTTCTAACCGAAAATTTACGAATATCCCGCCAATAAGAATGCAGTTATGTCAAAAATTCAATTTATTAAAAACAGGTAAATTTAGGAGAAAATCAAATATAATATATGTTTGAAAAATTTACATTTAAAAAAATATTATATCAAACGAAGAACATATGACTATTTCATAATTCTGATAAATAATCGGTTTTCTTGGTTCTCATATTAGATTTTTTAGCATACTTTCCTCTTCTCAATAAAATTTCCCTATGAATTGCATTGTTTTTTTGTGGTGCTTAGTAAATTTTCGAGTTGAACAAAAGCAGCATTTTGTAACGTATATCTAACATGCTAATAACTCAGTCAATTAAGAGCAATAAAGTAAATAAGAAAATAGAAAATTGAATTGTGAACACAGCTTAATTGCTAAGGGTCATTTTAAAAACATATTTGTAGTTATAAAAAGTTATATATTTTTTTATTTAAAACCTGCTAATGTTTTCCCTTCTAGCATAAGAAAATTAGTGTATTTGATTGCACCGGAATAGCGTGTTATTTAATCTAAACATTTTTATTACTACACCATCAAGATTATGATGCAAAATTCTTAATATTCTAAATTATAACAGTTTTATTTACATATTGATTTCATGAAAAAAAAAAGTAAAATATCGGAATGTTATATTGATTTTTTTGTAAAGAGCCACTCGATTTTGTCATTCATAATTACACATGATTATTGCGTTACTAATTCGGACATATGGTTTAAAAAATACATAATTTGGTACTCCCCAAACACATAAGGGTGTAATTTAATTATCGTTAGCGCTAAATAAACTAAATAGATTGTAGTTGTCTTTAAAAGTTACGCGAACGCCACTGTCACAAACACAACTCCATTATGGCAAATGCTATTTGCCCGAGATTGTGTTCGATAGCTTTTGTCGAAGTGAAGTAGGTGCTTTTACCCACTATACATCGGCCGGCTACAAGAATCTCTTTGAAATATAACGGCTATGTTAGTATTATTTATTTATTCGTAAATTGTGTATTGTTTTTTTTATATGTTTCTTCATTGGCATTTATATCTTTTTCGTTCTGGCAAAAATATGAAGTAGGAAAAAATAATTTGACAATAAAAACCAAACAAAAAATGTGTATTTTCGATGGGATATTTCGTGGATATTGGTGTTCAGAATAGAATTTCAATTGATATTTTTGTTGTTCCAGGTGCATTATTATACTAGGTGTCTCACAACAAATTTACTTATTCAGATTGATAAAAAAATATGTTCGGTTTCAATTTCAAATATTACTTTCCTACTTTTTCAACCTATGCGCTTGAAGAAAAACTTGATTGAAATATATTTGAATTCTGATGTCGACATGAACAAGTCATGAAAATAATTTCAACGTGATATTTTTTAAAGAACGGCGGTGCTTAAATTATACGTGATTCACGTTGGCGTCAAACAAACCGCAGCGCTTTTAATTATTTTAACTAAATGATCCTGTTTCGCTTGTTGTGACATTTCACGTAATGTTCGTTTCAAATCAGAGCGTAAATTTAATTCGTTTAGTAGTACAACTGCGGAACAAATCAACTTCTGAGTCTCAAACGACGCATTCACTAAGCGACAAATTGTTCCACAACATGACCCGCAACATACAATCTACACGATGCTGCAACGTTGCGCACAGTGGGTATTTTATCCGTGAGTAATATTTATTTCAATTTTTATGCAGAACACGTTTTTATTTTCAAAAGCGAATAATTGCAGTTGTAAATCTTTCTTATATCAAATTTTCTACTTGTATCTTTACAAAATCTTCTTTTTTGATGACAGGTGTCAAAAATATGGTTTTGTATAAATTAGATTAATCTATGACATTAATAGTATTCAAAAAAAAAATATACATATGTACTATTTCCACTTTTTTTAAAATATAAGGACCGGTTTCGTTTATGACAAGAATTATCAATTTATATGAGAATATATGTAATTTAAACAAATCAAATCTAGTATATAAACTGTCATCGCGGTAATTTAATGAGTATTAGTATTCTAAAGCAGCTATTAGGTAGCTTTTAAACATTATATTTTAACTACTGTCGCATTGTTTGCATCCAATGAAATCATATAATGTTCGTTCGAACGAAACGGAACCAATATAACCCCTTGTGTGTTTAGGAAAATGTTTTGAGAAATTGTTATCGGGACATGAACGTAGATATTGAGAATCATGTCCCGAGACATCTGTTCCCAAGTGAATGTCAGCCTTTGGTATACATAGGCATAAACTATTATATTATATTTATTTGTTATCCTTTAAGATATATATGTGCTGAATGAATCGAATCAAAAACGCATCGTCGAGTTTCATACCTTCATATGTCGCAGTATCATTGTAGAAATGTATAATAAAAAGATTCTCGTGCATATTAAATGTAGGGAAGTAAACTCTTTAAAATCATATTATACTCAATATTCCTCGTGTATTCATACATAATAAATATAAACTCAGGTTTCGCGTATTTTCCATATTTATACTGCGTGTTCTATTATTTACTCTATTTCTGATCGGTATTTCGAATTTACGTACGAATGTAATCATTATGGTTCCATATGTTTACTATCGCATTAAAAAATAACATTAAACAATAATAGAATATTCATCTGGTTCTCTTTGTCGAATTTTTTGTACGCGAACTTTTTATTTCATTGAAAAAACAACGCTGTTACGAAATTTTTGTTTAACAATTCAAGTATATTTTTTCAAATTAATTTTTAATTAGACAGCTTTGATGTGCTTCTTAAAAAAATTCAATTAATAAATTAAAGGAAGTTTATAATTATTAAGCATTCTGTATTTTTATTATAATGAATTAAATATACATTTATTTTACTTTCTCGGCGTTCACAAATGGTCCGATTCTGACTCCAATTTTTAAAAAAAGTAAAAGCATATTATATATATAATTAATATCTACTAGATCAACTAATAAAAACTGTCTGACTCAATCAAAAACACCACGATTCGACTCTACAGCCCTGTTTGTAACTCAGTTATTACATCGGGGTCTTCGACGCCAACGCAATATTTTTGCTATTAAAAATAATATTACATTTGTACGTTTTTATGAGCTGGTTAAAATATATTAATTCTTTATTCTGCAGGTTCCCAGTCGGTGGGACAACAAAGTATTGTAAACGTCATTGATTTCCAAAGTTTGGGATCATTGTATAAGGAGATGCGAAATTGGCGGTGTTGCCAATTTATGTGTTTATTTTGTCAGATATGTATTTTTTTGACAGACTGCTTGACTTGACTGGTGTAAATCTATATATATAAAACAAAGTCGGGTTATTTACACCACGTATATCTCGAGAATTACTCCAAGGATTTCAATGATCTTTGCTTTATAAAATTCCTTTTTGCCTAGAATAGCAGAATAAGCATTAAAACATCGGAAAAATATCACGGAAAATAAATTATAAAGAAAATAAATATCTTCATACAGAATAAAATTTTCAAATAAAGAATAGCTCATCAAACGATAAAATGTCGTAAGCTGGTTTCAGAAAAATCCACCAGATCGCACTGTTTTCTATATTTGTTTGTTTTTGCTTTTTTTGCGTACTACTGACTTATAAAAAAATTTAAATTTAGAATATGGATTAGAATAAAAGAAATCGATGATATGAAATTAAAACGAAAGAAAATCGGATAATATTGAAGTAAGGTTATATTTATAATTAGGTATATAAATTTTTGACAACAATATTTTGCACGAACGTTGTTTTACTCTGAGATGACACGTTATTACACTTGGAACGCTATATCGAAGAAATTTTAACGTCAAAAGCAAAGCGTTGCGGTTCCTGATCACCCGAATGACTATTGATGCTCTTGGTCGCATTTACACAGTTCATCCGAAAAATGACGAATGTTTCTATTTGCATGTCAAGAGCTCAATTTGCTTGAAAATTATACTTATTGGGACATGCCAATCACTGAAGAAATTGTTTCTGAATCTCCATGTCAGATACGCACATTATTTTCTATCATTATTTTGACATGCTTCACATCGAATCCATATGAGCTCTGGAACAAGTTCAAGGATGACATTTTACATCGAATTCGTGTCAGTTCAAGGAATCCCGATCTCGAGGTGAATGAAGAGATAAATAACCAGGCTTTGATTTAGATCGAAGACATGTGTTACCTCATGTGAGGCATTTTGTTAATCAAGTTAGGAATGCCAACTTTAAACTAAATCGAAACTAAATCTTCAATATCCATTTAAAAAAAAAACTTTTAGGAATTTATGTCTCATGTTCATCACCGTCGCTAAAATATATACTGAAATGTGAAAAGACGAATGAAAGTACATAAAATCAGAAGGTATGTAAAAAAAAATCAGTATACTTTTCATGTATATTATATTGTTATAGAATACTATCAAATCATTATTTTATTTTTGATCCCCATATACAGTCAATCCTGTTTTTATGTGGTTTTTTTATGCGATTTCGAAGTAATGCGGTTTTTTAGAAATGCATTTTTTTAGATGTACCATATTTTACGATATAACTTGGCGAAGAAAGGTTTGATACCTTTAGCGAAAATTATATCGACGAATTACTTACAGATAAAGCTATAAGTGACGAAGATGTTCATAATTTAAATTTAATTATTGACAAAAAACCAGAAAACAATGACGAACTGAAAGAAATTCCAGTTTCTTCACTGCAAAAATAATTGAAGAAGGTATCCAACTTTTCAGTAAATTAGAAGATCATTTCATTCTAAATGATTCAAATTCTGATCGCGCATTCAAGTTTCAACGATAACTTTAAAATATATATATATGGGTATAACAAACTGCATAACCAATTAATTATCGAAAAAGAAAATCTGAACAAACTCTGATCACTAATTTCATTGTTAGAAAACAGCCATAGTTTTATGAAATTGATGCGCATCTATTTCTTCCGAAAAAGAGTGATTTAGAACCACATGCTTTAAAACACCCATAGAATTTTCATACAGTGATTATTTTTTAATATTTTTACGCCGTGGTTTTCCCCTTATTTTCATATACTTTTCGATGTAGTGTATATTTTAACTCGCTGTTTCAAAGTTATGCGGATTTTACAATTTAAGTAACGCACCCCAATTTTTGTATGGAAGTCAAGTTTTTTTATGCGATTTTTTTTGTTGCGATATTTCGTGGAACGCATCTACCGCATAAAAACAGGATTGAATGTATAACTGTTGGTATGTGTGGAACATTAAACAAAAAAATAATATTTTTTTTTCTAATGAAAGATAATCTCATAAATATAATATTGAAGATTTAGAAAATGTTGCGTTCTTTGTTATAATGAGAATTTATATCATTTGGTAATATAAAAAATATGAAAATTTAGAATGAACTTTCGTAAAATTATAAAAAAGTATTATTTGAATAATTTTGAAAAGATCCCTGTCATTATGTTGGTGACATGCATAGAGAACAAATTTATCCTACCTAAATTTAATAGTCTTTGTTTGACAGTTACTGTCAAACAAAAGTAGTCGTTTGTCAACATTGTGAAGATGTAATTTTATTATTTAAAATACAGTGAAATAAAGAGGTATTAGCTATGCCAAGTATTTCTAAACCAATCAGTAAGAGTGCTCGGAATGGTTTTCTAAGAGTCTTTCAGTTCTGTGAACATGAAAAATCTGAAAAAAAAACAATAATTCCCTTCGGGTCGACATTTCGAATCATTTCGAACTGTCAATGGCGTCGTATTCCAAACATTTCGTGCCGCATGTCAATAGCTCAATTTGCTTGAAAACTAAACTCATTGGGACATGACAATCGCTGAACCAATTGTTTCTGCGTCTCCAAGTCAGATACGCACATTATTTGCTATCATTTTTTTGACACGCTTCCCATCGAATCCACGTGAATTGTGGAAAAGTACAAGGATGACATGTCCGAAGACACTTTACACCGAATTTGCGTCAGTTCAGGGAATCCCGATCTCGAGGTGAATGAGGAGATACATAACCAGGCGTTGCTTTTGATCGAAGATATGTGTTACCTCATGCGCTGCATGATGCGTCGCCAGATCGAGGAATGAACGACGCTTTCAATCGAGAATCGGAACGTAAACGTGAATATGATCGAGATGCATTGAACCAATCACTTCGAACGAATGTACCACTGTTGAACCCCCAACAGAAAGTGTACGATACTTTAATGAAGGCAATTGATGAGGGAAATGGTGGCTTATTTTTCCTCCGCATTGGAAGCACTC